>JAYMFT010099150.1:0-13810 GCA_038088735.1 Panulirus argus
AAAAAAAAAAAAAAAAAAAAAAAAAAAAAAAAAAAAAAAAAAAAAACACCATCCCATTAGATATAAATCCACCAAAAGCCATACCCCTCAGACATACATATGTTATACTTTTTCATCTACAATCTGAACAAAACCCATCCCTACAATGATATAAACACTGAATCAACATAACTGAATAGCCTCCATGCCCGTGATTCAACTATCACATTGAAGACACTATTGCTCAACTTAGAAACACTTACATCACGACAATTTATGATCTGTGGTCCCAGTTGGTGGATACGACAAGCTTTCTGAGCACTGCAGGAGCCTCTTGGAAAATATGAGGGACTCCTAGGGCAAAAGTAAGTAATTACATAAGAATTCCAGCTTATGACAAATAGTACACCCATTTATCAACAAAATGCAAATAGGAAAATGAACAACATTTGAGATGCCTTAGCTGGTCTTTCCATTCAGTTTGTTACACTGGCCCAGGTGGAGTTTCCCCACCAGAGACTTTCTACTTGTGGATTATTTGGGCTTGGAGGAGTTTAACCCTGTGAGTTCTGTCCGCTCAGGGGGTTAATTTGACCCTATGGGGTCTTTCCATCCAGTGGGTCAGTTTGACCCTGCATAGTCTTTCCATCCAGTGGGTCAGTTTCAAATTGTGGGGTCTTTCCATCAAGTTGCTTAATCTAAACCTGTGAGGTCTTTCCATCCTTGGGGTTAGACTGACCCTGCAAGGTCTTTACATCCAAGGGGTTAGGTTGACCCTGTGGAGTCTTTCCATTCAGTGGGTCATTCTCACCCTGAGGGGTCTTTTCATCCAGTTAATTAGCTTGACCTTATGGGTCTTTCCGTTCAGTGGATTAATTTGACCCTCAGGGGTCTTTCCATTTTGTTAGTTTGATCATATTGTGTCTTTCCGTCTAGTGAATTAGTTTGACTATTGGGTCTCAATCCAGTGGGTAAGTCTGACATGTGGGTCTTCCCATCCAGTGGGTTATTCTGATCCTGTGAGCTCTTTCCATCCGATGAATTAATTTGATCCAGTGGGTTCTTTCCATCTCGTGGGATAATTTGACCCTATAATGTCTTCCACTTGGTCGATGACTCTGGCCCTTAAAGCCTAATCCCACTCCATGTGTTCAACCATAAAAGAATTAATCTTTCTTTTTCTTTCATACTTGTTCACTGTTTCCCATATTAGTGAATTAGCACCAGGAAAAGATGAAGAAAAAAGAAGAAAAGGCCTTATTCGCTCACATCCATTCTCTTGCTGTCATGTGTAATGCACTGAAATTACAGCCCTCTAGCCACAACAAGGCCCTACAGACTCATCCATGATTTCTCCTGGCTGCTTCATATGCCCTTATAGCACTAACAGTATATGGTGGTGATGCATCACCATGACTAATGTAGTTTCATGACCTTATATTTAAGTATAGTTGATGATTCTCATTTTGAATGATCTGTATCTTTAAAGACTTTTAAACATATTTTGCAAATACTGGGATTTTTACTCGCTAATGTTTTTGGTGGTGTATGTGAGAGCATGGCAAATGAGGTACTGTTAAGTTTATCTCTCATTATGATGATATCCAGAGAGGAAGCATTTGTCTACAGACTATGACATCTATAAACAAAACTAATACCAAATTACAAACAGCAGTTAGATATTCTCAGAATCAAGAATTTATTTGTACACAAATACACTCAAAATTAAAATCATATTAGTATAAAACCGAGATAATTACAGCTTTGAATAATCTCTGTCGATGTGATTTTAAGTAAATATATTATGGTTAGATATTCTCAGCTTAAAAAATTTGTGTGTGCACAAATATACTCAAAATTAAAATCACAGTGGTGTAAAACTGAGACAATTACAGTTTTGAATAATGTTTATCAACATGATTTTCAGTAAATCTATATCAAATTTCGAATTTTTCACCCTGAATTAAAGCATCCTACAAAACACTGTAAATTACTTGTTTAAGTGTGATGGGAAATTGCTACAAAAATATGTATATGGGGATCAAAACTGGGTCTGTAACATTCATGGGTCACAACTCAACCCACCTACAGACTATGGTAGGTGTGTGTCTGTATGTGAGTAAATGTAGAAATGAAATCATGTTGGCTATTTACCATCAGGATTATCTGTGAGGAGAGACAGCCTGCTGAGGAGTTCCTTATTGAAGTCTTCCGCTGTAGGATAGGATGCACGCACATCACTCACCAGCTTCCAGCTGCATGATGTGTCTGGCTTTGAGAAGAACCTGCCAAAAAGATATGACAGTATGGTATTGTGCAGTTTTCTTTCTTATTTTTTTATTTCATTTCTGAATAAGAAAAACCTATAATTCACACCAGCAATGCCTTACAGAACTTGTAAATACCTACCTGTAATTCCTTGTTTGCACAGTACAGGGAGGGAGTTCCACACTCATAAGACCCCATCTCTTGAACTTTGTACTGTCATGCAACACTTTAAGCTTCTACATGCTATCTGCATACAGTTTCTTAACTTGGTTTATTTCACTCATTTAATTATTCCACTTGATAAAAGTACTTCTTTACATATTTTCTAAATGTTCAATTTCATGTTATTGCTCTCCATGGTGGACAAATTTAATGCCTCTAATCTTTCGCTGTAACTCAGCTCTTTTAATTCTGGCACCAACTTCAGTGCCCTCCTATAGACCTTCTTTATTAGTCATTTATGCTTAAAGTCTTTACACTTGTAAATAAGGATGTAAAGAAATACTTTTATAGTATAAGAGTGATGGATGATTGGAACAGATCGACTGAGGACACAGCTAATACAGACAGCATACATAAGTTCAAGAGTTTGTATGATGGCACAGTATTTAAGAGATGATGCCACACAAGTGTAAAACTCCCTCCCTTTGCAGTACAAAGAGATAATTACACACACAAACATACACATAGCTTACTTCAAGAGGAGCTGGTCTTGTGTAGTGTAGCACATGTACAGGTCTGGCCAATAAGTGATTTCCTCCACAACCCAAGAGGCAGAGGCTAGGGCAGTGTCGTGGAGATGTAGTCCCGCACCTGCAATGTTCATATGTTACTGTCAAACCTGGCACACCCACCATACTCTACTAGTGTCCTCAGTAACATGTCTTGCATTGCTGTAGATCAGACATCCTGAGGTGGAGTTTCTATGTCTGGAACGGTGGCTCACATTCCCAGTGTTGCTGTGTGTCTTGTAGTGGCGTTACCCTATCCCTTGTCCTGAGCAATGCCCTATGTTACCAGTGCTGCTGTATGTCTTGTTATGATAGAACACAATCTGAAATTACATTTCTCTGATATAATGAGCTTGAATGACAATATGGGTTTCCTCCTTTCTACATGCCATGTAGTGATGCTACATGTTCTGGAAATGTCTCTTATATATGTACACCATGTCCTGAAATGGTGTAGCATGCAATAAAGTGTGAGTCAGGTCATACCTTCAGGACTGCCCTGCTTCGCCTTTAACGGACAAGCATCCACCATCTCTGAACTCTTGAGGACTAGCAGGATGTGTCCATTGCTCGCCACCCTGTCATCTGCTGTGAACATTGTCTGATGGCACCCTACCCATGGTTCCCACCCTACCTGTGGCTTCAACCCTACCCATGGTTCTGACAATGCTCTCTTCCTACCCATGCTTTTCAGTACAGTTGCTGGAGCCTTATTTCTGTTACTGGCCTATCTTGTATTATGTGTGGCATTTAGATGTTAAACTCACCTTTTGGCATCTCCTTAATTATCTTGAACACATCAGAAGCTTCAATCTCATGCCTGACAGCAATGAAGTTCTTGGAGGGTGGGTAGTCGAGAGTCTCAAAGCCTTGATTCATCTCCCTCAACTTGGCTGCCATTAGTAACTCATTCACTTGCTGCTCCTCTGCTGTCAAAACCTGGTCCTGACCTGCAACACTAACCATGTTATACACCTGCTACCATTGTCAGCAACCTGGTTCTAACTTGCACCACTAACCAAGTTATACACCTGTCACTACTGTCAGCACCTGTCGCTGATATGTCTCCACTGTCAGCACCTAGTACTGTCCTGCCATCTCTTTCAGCACAAGATCCTGATCTGCCAACACTGTCAACACCTACTCTTGTCTTCCATTACTGTCAGCACCTGCTCCTGTCATCCTTTACTGTCAGCACCTGCCCTAACCTGCCATCAATGTCAGTACATAGTCCTGACCTGTCAGCACCTGCTCCTGACCTACCATCACTGTCAGTGCATGGTCCTAACCTGTGAGCACCTGGTAATGTCCTGTCACCACTGTCAGCCCTTGCCCTTGCTCTGCCACCACTACTGGCACCTTCCCCTGACCTTATATTACTGTCAGCACTGTCCCCTTACATGGAACCACTTGCTAACTAATCTGCCATCACAGTCAGTAGCTGCCCCTGACATTTTACCACTGTTAGCACTTGTGTCTCTGATCTGCCACCACTCTCAGCACTTGGTCCTAACTATCATCATTGCCAGCACCTGCCCATGGCCTGCCAACGCTATCACCACCTGTCTCCGATCTGTCGCTACTGTTAGCACCAGGTCTTGACCTTCCACAACTGTCAGCACCTGTTATCACCATTGGCACCTGCTCTTGACCTACCATCACAGTCAGTACCTGGTCTTATCCTGCTACCTCTGTCAGTACCTGCCCCTGAGCCCAGTCTCCCACATTCTATATGTGCTGTTACGCTATCCCATTTGGCCTAGAGTATATCATCAACAAGGTACATCTGCCTCTCTGTCGTATCTGTATCTGATGTCATATGACACAACATCAAAAACAGCAACAGCAATTGCTATTATCAAATTCATTGTCATCTCTCTGGTTATAATGAGTGAAGATATTCCAAGCCAACATGTTTTTTGATAAACCACTACTCCTACCTGAATGATATCCACCTCCTCAGGAGTACCGCTGCCTGTACCTGACTGATGTCCACTTCCCCTAGGGTACCACTACCAGTGCCTTACTGATGACCACCACCCCAAAGGTGACAATGCCTACCCATACCTAAAAGATGATCACCTCCCCAGGCAGGGGCACCACTGCCCATATCCATATAACGAACAGCTTCCCAAGGGTACCACTGCCTGTACTGACTGATGATTGCCTTCCCAGGGGTACCACTGCCAGTGTAAGGGTTCACTAATATCCAGTTCACCAGTTATAAGTTAGTTGTAAGGGTTCACTAAAATCCAACTCACCACTTATAGAAGTTTACTTATACCCAATTGAGGACTGGCTGGTTTATTACATAACACCAATATATTTACAAGAACAGTTTTTGAAAATAAAAGTTTCATGTTTATTATGTAGAACATCCAATATTGTTGATTATTACAGACATTTTTCTTAGTCAGCATCTTTGATAATATATTATTGAAATAATAACAAAGTTAAGAGTAAGTACATGCATAATTAAAAGAATATGATAAAGAAAATAATAATTACTTTGTAAGATTGTTCGAGTTAACCCTTGACTTGAACATTGTTACACTAGCAAATCTAAGTCACATGGTGGACGGGGTTAGGAAATTTGCTGAAAGACCTTAACAATGAGTAGTGACTAACGGTCAGGCCTCAGAAGAATCTGACGTAGCAAGTGGTGTACCACAGGGATTAGTCTTGGGAGAGGTTCTGTTGTTCATATATATTGGTTGCAATGATATTGAGCTACGCATTAAGATCTCGAATTTGGTTGAAGACACTATGGCTGTAAATAAATCCAAAACAGATACTGAATCTCTACAGCAGTAAGCTGAGCTACATGCTGATGGACTATGCTCATAGGTGGCAAAATGAATTTGCAGTGGATTAGTTCAAACCTATAATTAACGGTTGCAGAAACGGGTACTTAATTATGTTAAGCTATAGATAATAATGAGTTGGAACATATAGTTGTCATAATCTCCGTTAGCCTTATGCCAAATAAACAATTTATCTAGAAGCAGTTAAAAGAAAAACGAACGAAACTCTTGGCTTTATAGTAAGGCATTCGAATTGAAATCAAAAGAAAATAATTCTCATTGCAATATACTGGTGCGTCATCACCTTCAGTACTGTGTACAGTTTTAGTCGCCTTATTTGGAGAGAGAGAGAGATTACAGGGACGAGCCATTCAAATGATTTGCTACTAAAGCCGGCTAGACAACCCTAGCTTAGAAAAGAGGTGAAGTGATTTGATACGGGTACTTAAAATTATTAAAGAGTGACATTTGTGATGGAAGAGACTATCTAAGGTTAGATTTAATTTCACTCCTGGTCATGGATACAAATTTGTACACGAAAGTTTCGGTTCGAATGAGGCAATATAGTTTATTTTTTTTTAACGTGCTTTACTATTTAAGGTTGAAAGAAGCACCGTAGATACGATTAAGAATGGATTTGATAAATATTTCGCTTCAGTCAGTCCGCAACGGACATTATTTGCGCCTCTGTAGTTCCATACAAGGTTTATAGAGAATCCTCCGTTAAGCTCTCCCTGTGTGGAAAAGAACAGCTAACGGTCTCCTGAAGAAGAACCTTATTTACTTCAGTTAAAAGAACGTGACTAAACCTCCCTCTGGTCGCCTGGGTCTACACACCTTAGCTAGAATTCGCAGGATTCCAAGTGAACTCAGGTAAAGGAGGGTCATATAGCTAACCAGCAGAAGGGTGGTAATGATCTTCCGTCATCATTACTAATCATTTAATGGCTTAGAGAGAAAAGGATTGTGTATTATATGTAGAGTGGAACATATATGAACAACTGTATTCGTAATTTAAGTATAATCACAATACCATCACTCCTACCTAGTGAAGAGTATCACCAAAACACCAGATATTTCCGCCTGACTATCAACACGAGGTCAGCTGACCAAACCAATGAGCATTGTGGCCGACCCCGTGGCCAGGCGGAGTCGCCAATTACTCCTGTAAGCTAAAAACATACCGGGCGCCAGTACGGGCCGAGTGTCAACGGTATGTGCCGTACGACAGCATGCACGTAAGGCACCTCTGTGAACCCCGGCCAGGCACCCGTCATTGTCGTGCAACAGCGTGGATGGAAATCGTGAGCCGTACCAAGGACGTACGCTGTGTGCGTCGTGCTGCACGTGGATAGCGCACGCACAGACCAACTTGACCTGGGACACGCTGACCGTCGCCCGCCCGGATCCCCGTGACGTGCAAACCTACTTAACCGGAAGGACACGGGTACCCAGTTGATGCTGCCTTCAGTGAACTTTTATCATGAGTGACTAAACAGAGCCTCTAGTCAGTGTTATGCTGTGTGGCAGGATTACAGCGTACCGCTTGCTTTGAAGTGTCTATGTGCATTAAGTATATTTCCCTTACATTACTGAATTAGAGTGTTTTAATCAGTACTAGCAGGTGTGTTAGGATGCATTCCATATCATTCATTCAAGAATTTATAGGATTAGATATCAAATGTAAAAAAATTCGTAGCCTTTCCTTAGCCTACAGTAAAGTGAGTAGTTAAAGTATGCGTGGCAGTCGACTGGCCTAGTTGGGTCATTAATGTCTTATGAAGGGGTTTTATTAAAACCATGGCTATGGGCCACCATGGTAATCTCGCTTGATCTTCAACAACTATCAGGTAGAAAGCCATAACATCGAAGAAGTAAAATATTCCCTCTTGTTTACTCCCCCTACTTTTTGTATCCCTACATTTATATATACCTTGGCCTAAGCCAGGTACTCATATTATCGACCAACTCCTAGGGGTGGACAAACAGCTGGGTTGACTGTGGACCGGCTGCTGTAAGCAGGGTTTGAACCTGAATGTTAACATCACCATTTATACTACCATCAATCATGACCGTTTAAACGGGATATGTTATACCACAGGGAACTGGCGCATTACTTGGTCGAAGCGTTAAGTTAAATTTTCAGATAATCCATTCTGCTATCCCTACGTTTTTCATGACCAGCATCATTATTACTACAATGACCGAGAAGTGTCTGACTGTGTTATGTGCCCACAGCGCCGCATGTCCGTGACCAAGGGAGGCATCAAGTACGCCGAGGTGTACGAGAATGGCCGACCCAAGCTGGGCGGTCTGATGGACCCGCGGCAGGGGTGTCTGGACCGCCACACCCGCTGTACCACCTGTGCTGGCAACATGATCGACTGTCCTGGACATTTTGGACATCTGGACCTGGCCAAGCCCGTCTACCACGTCGGCTTCCTGATCAAGACTATCAAGATCGTGCGGTGCGTGTGTTTCTACTGCAGCAAGCTCTTGTATAACGCGGTGAGAGAGTCGCTTGTCTTTACTTGGGGTTCCGTCTGATCTGGTTATGGGATTATTTATCAGTATCCCTAACCATATCATTGTATTTTTGATACACTCTGTGTCTCTGTCCCTAGCTTTCTGTCTAGAACCGTGGCTTATCCTACGTTGCGATTATGCCCAAGATTAGTGTTAAATGTTACCTCACTAAACACAAATACATGGATTATTGTATTTCACTTGTCTTTTTCAGGGTATTAAATATGAATCTGTACTTCAGCAGGAATAACTGCACGGAAGAAAAAGCTAGATCACGATGCTCTGTGATCATTTACACCAAATATGAATTTAAGGAAGCTAAACAAGCCACTGTTCTTGGCTGTCTCAAATGCCTTAACTATCAAAGTAACAAAATGATTCTTTACGGCATATTTGAGATGTAAGGGACGGGTTCTCTAAATGACCAACTGTCTCTATATACTTACACATGTAATTCACTAAATACGTTTTGGCCCTGACGTTTCAACGTTCACCTTATTGGTTTAATCCATCATTAGCACAGCCATGACGTAACAGTAATGGACTCCATTACTTACAGCAACACCCAAAAATCCGCGAGATTGTGACCAAGTCGAAGGGGCAGCCCCGGAAGCGGCTGCTGCACGTGTACAACCTGTGTAAGGATAAGATGATCTGTGAAGGTGGAGACGAGATGGACGTCACCAAGGACCCCGACCAGCCCACCGACCTCAAGAAGACCGTTGGACATGGTGGTTGTGGCAGGTCTCAGCTTTTCCGTATTGTGAATTGATATAACCCACACACACTGGTATGAACAGACAGGTGAATAGCAAAAAAACCAAACTGACCAAAATGCAGATTGGAAAAACATGAAGAAGGTATTTTATGAAATGCAGTGAGGAGTTTTGGCCAGGAGAGTCTCGCCAGGTGTGTAAGTAAGAAAGGAATACGGTGAGTGGTTCCCGGTGAGGGTGGGTTTGCTTCAAGGGTGTGTGGTGTCGCCATGATTCCTTTGCTCTGTTTATTAATAGAGGTCTTGAGAGAAATGAAAGCAAGGGGCAGGAGCTGGTCTGCAGTGTGTGTGTGTGTGTGTGTGTTTGTATGGGGGGGAGGGGGCCTTCGAGTGGTGAATCAGTTGCTCTTTGCAGACGACACGGTTGTCGTGGTAAATTAAAGGGAGAAACGAGAGAATCTGATGACAGAGTAAGGGAGAGTCTCCGCAAGAGGAAAGTTGAGAGTAAATGTGAAGAAGATTAATGAGGTACAGCATGTGGATGAGACACGCTGTTTAAGTGTATGTTTGGGTGAGTAGAATCTGGAGGAAGTGGAGTGCTTTGGGCAACTGAGAGTGAACGACACGGCCGACGGAACTAAAGAGGCTGAAGAGAAGGTGGGAGAGGAGGCTAAGATCTTCGTTTGCAGTACGGAGTGTGTGAAAGGTGAGGTTAGTGTCTGTTAGCGCAAAAATAGGTATGTTTGAAGGCATATTAGTACCGACAGTGTTGTATGGATGCGAGTTTTGGTACTTAAATGCAAAAGAAAGGAAGAGATGCCGGGTTGGAAATGAAATGCCTGATATGTGGTGTGAAGCAGGTTGACCAAGTATGAAAAAAAACTGTGTATGAGATGTATGACAGTCAGGATATGCTGATGTTGTATGGAAATATGGAGAAGATGAGCGAAGAAAGTCTGAGTGAGAGGATCCTTGCGACAAACTCCACTTTGCATCAAACCAAACTCGTAGGCAGAGGATGAAAACCAGTCATATAGAAGTACCAGTTATTATATGTGGATCATGACCCGGTCATGAGATAGGAGTCACTAGTTAGTGTCAGAGGGTGACAAAAGCCAGGCTAATGTTGTGGTGTTGTACAGGTACCAGCCGAACGTAAAGCGCGTGGGGTTGGACCTGGTGGCCGAGTGGAAGCATGTAAACGAAGACACCCAAGAGCGGAAGCAAGTCCTTTCTGCCGAGCGGCTCTACGAGATCTTCAAACATATATCAGGTCGGTGAATGTGGCGACTGCTCGCGTGTTGCCCCGTCTCCTAACCTAGTATGTATGTACCGTGTCTTTGTTCTGTGTGTTTGCCCACACACATACATCCTAGCCTAAGCCAGGTACCCATTTATCGACCATCCCTCAAGGGGAGGATGGACACCTAGGTTGGGTGTTGGCTGACTGCCACGCTCAGGATTCGAATCCTTACTGGTGCGACCTCGGGCTGGCTCATGGTCAGTAACGCTAACCACTACACGTGTGTGTGTGTGTGTGTGTGTAATTATTGATTTTAATGTATTTGTACTTTAGGAAGTTCTATACTTGAGGGTGTGATTACTGTTGGTTTATAACAGGGAGAGAGTTTTACGGCCGCGTTGCACCTTCTCTTAACTTTGTATATACGTTTAAGATATATATGTAAACCGTATGTATACACACACACATGCTTATGCCAGGTACCCGTTCATCGACCAGTCCCAAAGGGGAAGACGAACAGTAGCTTTAAGGCAGTTGGCCTGGTTGGGACTGGAACTCAGGCCGGTTGGAGTGGTGAGTCACAGTGGTATTCCTTCTGTGTGTGTATTTACATTTTCGTATGTCGTGTATCTGCCTCCTCTTCCTCCTCACCTGTCATATTGAATCGCTTTTGTGGTAAAAAAATAAAAAAAAATCACTTCTCTTGTTTTTTCTCGTCGTATCTTCCAGTTTTCAAGTTCCATTTCGTCTTTAAAGATTGTTCACTGACAGTTTCCTTTAACCTATTGGGGAACTTTAAGTTGTAATGCTGCCTCTGGTGGACCATCCGCCCTCACGTGAGGGTGGGGACAGCAGTGCCTGGCCTCCTGGACAAAACCGGGTAGACGCAGTCAGATGAGTCCCGCAGTAAGGTTATAAGACTTGAACCTCCAGCCTCTACAGTCGTGATGTGAGGACTGTCGACAACTGGCCTCATCCTTCAGCTTCCCAGACGGCAAAATTTGAACTCTGAGAGTCTGAGATGTGAACGCTTACGAGTTATTACACTGAACCAGACAACGGAGAAGAGTTATAGTAACGTTTGAATTATAAACTCGTGGACCGTCTTGCAGACGAGGAGTGCTACCTGCTGGGGATGGACCCGAAGTTCGGCCGGCCAGACTGGATGATCCTGACGGTGCTGCCAGTACCACCGCTGCCCGTGCGGCCGGCCGTCGTCATGTACGGTTCGGCCCGCAACCAGGACGACCTCACGCACAAGCTGGCCGACATCATCAAGGCCAACAACGAGCTGGTCCGCAACGAGCAGTCCGGGGCGGCCGCCCACATCATCTCGGAGAACATAAAAAACCTGCAGTTCCACGTGGCCACCATGACGGACAACGACATGCCCGGCATGCCCAGGGCTCTCCAGAAGTCCGGCCGGCCCCTGAAGGCCATCAAGTCCCGCCTCAAGGGCAAGGAAGGTCGCATCCGGGGCAACCTGATGGGCAAGAGGGTGGATTTCTCGGCCCGCACCGTCATCACGGCCGACCCCAACCTGGGCATCGACCAGGTGGGCGTGCCGAGATCCATCGCCCAGAACCTCACCTACCCGGAGATCGTCACGCCCTACAATATGACCAAGTGAGTTTCCCTAACCCTCTCTGTCATCAGGTCTCCTCATTTTCATCTGCATTGTCATTTCCTTTGTAGTCACCTTTCCTATCCTGTCTCCGTCGAGTGTGCACGCTGGGGAGATTTCTCCTTTCCTATCCTGTCTCCGTCTAAAGTGCATGGTGGGGAGGAGCCTTCTGCTTTACTATCCTGACGCGGCCTATATAGATTAGGAATGTAGGATCCTGTCACTGTCCTGCAGCAGATGACTTTATCCTTTCACTTCACCATCGTCAGTAGGACATTATCATCATCACACCCATCATCCAATGATACAGAAACTAGCATCATCACTATTATTACGTTGTCATCACATCACACCAACGTCATCGTCAATATCATCACTAAAATGTCAGCATCATCACACCGCCCCATTGATACTGTCACCACCTGATCATCACATGATCACCTCATCATAACATGATCATCACAGGTTGACCACGGTGATGACACCAGTATAGTCATCACAGATCTCCCGTAGAGAATGTCAAGCTTTCCCCAGTACAAAAGATTAAATTACACCTTTATTAATATATCCCCACTGTTTTGTTTCGTATGCGCGTTAATGATAAAAAATCCGGGCGTTTCTACTAACGTCTCACCTTTCAATATCTCTCTCAACCCTTTGTCGAGAACGGACGTTGTTTCTCGGGAGCTGCAGTTCACCTTAGTGCTACGGAAAATGTCGCCTGCTTCATGTTACCTCTCATATCAGCCTGAAGTATAGCGACTTTCCTGATCACATTACTTGAATGCAGACACAACATTAGCTCTCCTCTTCAGGAGCTTTCTTCCTCCCAGCGGTCTGGAGAACTTCTCAGGCACTTGTCAAATGCTCAGTCACACTCTTCGTGGACCCTTGGGTGACAGTCCATGATGGCAGTGAGCCTTATAACGATCATGTTTCTAAGTGAGTCTTCATGGGTCTGGTATATATATATATATATATATATATATATAAACACACTCAGTATTTTCCATGCTCTCCATTCCAGTCTGGATGTAATAACGTGAATCCTGAACGCCATACTCCTTGGCATTTGCTTCACTCTACAGGATGATGGAGTTGGTGCAGCGCGGGAACAACCAGTACCCGGGCGCCAAGTACATCGTGCGGGACAACGGGGCGAGGATTGACCTGCGCTACCACCCGAAGCCGTCTGACCTGCATCTGCAGAGCGGCTACAGGGTCGAGCGCCACATTACAGATGGCGACCTGATCATCTTCAACCGACAGCCCACACTTCACAAGATGTCGATGATGGGCCACAAGGTCAAGGCAAGTAGCCGTGGGTCGAAATATGTAACGGTAAATATTATCTGATATACGACTGAAGTGGTAAATGCCAAATGGAAGATCACTTTCCTTGGGAAACGGTGGGGAGAGTAAGTGAGCTTGGAAAGGAGACGCGTGAAAAAATACCAGGAGTGACTGAGTTTGGAATGGCAGAAGATGAGAACAAATGAAGCGAGTGGAGTGCATGAGGAATGGAAGGATTTCATATTTTTTACGCTGAAGGCTTCAGTCACGGACAAAAGTCCACACCAAGGCCGGGCACTAATTGAAATATAGAGAGAATTAAGAAACGGAGAAAAAAGACGAGGAAATTATTTACGAAATTTTGAGTAAGTGAAACACCTGTCTTTGAAATATGCCAGATCATAGTTATTGGGAAAGACACGAGAAGTTAGAGAGTCCCAAAGCTTCAACGTGTAGGGAAAGAAGCATTTATCAAAATGGCACACCCTTGCGTTCCCGATGGCCACACAATAACCATGTGATGCAGCAGCTTGCCGAGTATTGCATGGTATAGCTAGTGGTGGGGGCACACAAGCAGCCAGCTCTTGGGAGCAAAAGCCAAAGTAATACCTATAGAAGAGGGAAAGT
>JAYMFT010099161.1:0-27976 GCA_038088735.1 Panulirus argus
ATGCTTCATCCTAGTCATTCATATCAAGCATATCTTAAATGATGACAAAAATTCTGGGCAATAAAAGATTACAAATATATTTCGGGAATACAAATTCTGTGTTATCTAACAATATAAGTCTAAATCTGAGATTAAGTTGCATGTTTTAACCATACAACCACCAAAGCCTGAACTTTGACACCAGCTCCTCCACAATCACAGACAAGTGTTTGGATACAGGACATTCATCTGTAATTCCCATCATGAGACACTCCCAGAATCTCTGTAACAGAAAAAAGAAATGTACAGTAATTCTAAAATATGTTCTGCAGTGATTATATACAAGCAATGCTGACTCTTGCAACAAACTATGGAACACCTGGGTCAACAGAACATCACCAGTTGTGATAGGAACACTGAGATCCTGCACATTAAAATCTAAGTCTACCATGACATATATCTTCATTGATAACTTAAAAAAAAAAACTTCAGAAATGTAACCATTTACTTATATAACCTATACTCCAAAATTTTTCACACTCGTTATGCAAAACTATCAATATTTCAATTCATAAGAACAAAACCTGAAAGGGAAATATTTCAAGATCTTCCACTAACCTGTGCCACCCTACTCCATTCCTGCAAGCACTCTGTGTCTACCACTACACCCTCACCCTCAGGATTGTTTTTCAGTATACCCAGTCTTTCTGCTGCTGCCCATACTTCTGCCTGAATGGGCTCCTCACTTCCTATCAGGATAAAGAATACAGTTTTATGGAATGTATATCTGAGAGTTAACATTACTGCTCACTAATTTCTAGATAACAGTAGTCTATTCAGTATAAACATTTCCATACGTCATCTAATCCTGAAGATACCTCACTTAAGTGGAAAAGGGTGAGAAGGCATCATATTTCAAAACATAGTGAATCTTACTGCAAACAGAGAATTTTTCTCATGTATATTTCCTGACATCATATTTCAAACCATAGTGAATCTTACTCCAAATAGAGGATTTTTATCATGTATATTTCCTGAGTTAATGTAATCAATCTTGCTGAATGACAGGGATAACTAAGCAGACAAATTCAAAACTAAAATGTGTGAAGACTACTTGTGAAATTACAATGTGAGACCTTACAAAGCATGGAATACTTCATTAGATAGAATGCTTTATCATATCTATAAAAGATACCTAGGTTTATAAAAGTGTGAGAAAAAATCAGTAGGCATGCAAAGAACATTATAGTAAAATGACAAAGATAGTAATAAAACCAATTTTCATAGAGAAAATCTTCCTTTTGCTTTAAACCCACGAGAATCCAGAAAATCGTTACTACTGTGTTACGTATCACTGTTACCATGGGATGGTGAGAGCTGTACTTCACATGCAGCCAGCTCCTTCAGCACCATCTTCCACACCGAGTCCAACTCCATGCCATAATTGAGCCACTGCAGTACATGCCACCCCTGAAGGTAGAAGAGAAACAATAGTAAATCAGTTCCCCTATTATGGTCATTGTTACAAGGTACTTCTCAGGTGTTTGCAATCATCAGTTGAGGTCAGTCCATAATGTTAGTACTCATCAATCTCAGCCTGTCCATGGTGTGTTAGTTTTATCTGTGCCATACAGTTCCATTATGTGCTCGTTCTCATCAGTCCAAGCCAGGCAGTGATGTGCTAGTGTTCATCATCCAAAACAATGCAAAATTTGTTAAAGCTAATCACTTCAGACTGTTGATGACAATATTGCTCTTCTGCCCAAGCCAGACCATGATGTGACAGCATTCATTGTTCAAGCCAATCCAATATATGTTAATGCTCATCATCCTTGAGGAAAAGGAACTTTTCTAAAAACTATGATGGCCAAAACTACCTTATGTATTCCCAAACAATGATTCAGGGAACAAGTGCATCTTGTTTATCAAGACATGGTACACTGAGAAGTCCAGCTAAAAACCTTAGCAAAAATCTTAAGGTGAACCAACGTTTATTTAGTGAAATGAAAAACATACAGGTTGAGCCTTAAACCTTTTGACTTGGGTCCAGTCTCAAAATTCCCATACTTATAACCAAAGGAAAATATGATGAATTAATGTATGTGAAACAAAACAAAAAGTACAGAATCTGATATTCAACAAACTTTTTTGTATTAATACTATGATTCCTTATATAAAACCCCAACCCTAGTAAAGGAATAATGCCAATATTATTCTGCAGGGGTCCCTGTCCCTACCGTTCACAGGGAATCAATGGGTGATTAAGGAAATGCCAGAGTGCAGGCCAGAAAATATCCAACCCTACTACCATGACCTATTAGGTGATATTTGTCTGCAAGACACCTTCATTGCTGTTAACCCTGTGAGAAAAACATTCTTTTGAGGGAAAAAAAAAAAAAAAAAAAAAAAAAGTTGGGGAGGGTTCAAACTAAGGGGGCCAAACGCCTCATGTGGCGTCAGCTATGGTCAAATGCATAGAACCAGTGACAGGCTGACAGGCCGATTGCTGACCCCAATAAGACCAAAACCAGTGTCTGAATAAGTGTTAACAGTCTGTGTAGGCATTATTCTAATCCCTATCTCTGTTTGTTTCCCATGTAAAAAGCCTAAACATTATAAAACCTCCAAAGAAGAGAGACAGAAAAGCAACTGATCACTTACAGGGGGAAAGAAAGAGGGGGAGAATTAGTCTATTCACTGAAAATAGAAATACTTAAGTTACATGATTAAAAAATGAAATTTTTAATAAACATAACCCTAAACTACACTCCAAGTGAATAAAAGAAGCAAAGATAACATGGTGGGTGGAAAAGCTATCAAAAAAGGAGAAAAATCAACATATTCTGGAGATATGAGATGACTAGAGTTGACCTACTTGCCCAGCAATTGACCAGGAAGAGGATGAGGCTATTGCCAGCTGGGAGTTGCTGAGTGGCAGAGGGCTGACCTGGAGTGAGCTAGACTGCTACTGCTGAACAGGTAATTAGTAAAGGGTGAAAGGTTTTAATCCCACCCGAAGGTAAAGGAACAGAAGAAACTAATCCCAGGGGATCACGAATTATCTAAGATCATAGGACAAACGAAAACTAGAGAGAAACAAACAGTAAGGCTTACAAAAACTTTCCTTTATAGAAATCCATCAACTGGCATATTTATTGAACTAAAGCATGCAAGTTAATCCTTATAATATCACTGCTCTCAAATCAAAATTCAAAGTGAAAATAACTGAACCAAAAGATGTTTGCATTACTATATTTATGGGTTACATTTGCACACACTGTAAATGGATGAGTCAGTGGCAACATATAATGACCAAGAAAAAATATATAATGTTAATGAACTAAAATGATGTACAACTTACCTGGAACAACTTACATTAGAAGGTACAGTACCAGATGTATTGAGGTACTAGTCTGGCATCAATTTATGAGCTTTTAAGATTTTTATTAATTTTCTTTTCACAAGCATGTCAAAATACTTGAAATCTTACAAATTACAATAGTACACTAAATCAGGGAAACAAGTTTTAGAAAAAGAAACAAAATAAGACCTTCTATGACAGGGATATATTTATAATAAACCACTGACCTGATCAACTAAAGTGGCCCAGAGGTGATTGAGATCCTGACCCAGAAGGTCCTCCAAGAATTGTCTAATAGGATGATGGACCAGACTGTCATCACAAATCCAGGGGTGGGATGCTGCCTGTCAGGCAGACACATTCAGTATCAAAATAAAAAATTCATTCATGAATTTAATTCACTGTAAGAAAATCAAACCTGTTCTGTGTTACCCAAGACAAACACCCAACAAGCAACTGCACAATATATCGCAAAGAAGTGTAAAAGTCCTCTCACACACAAATAATCTTGCAAAAACAAACATGCAACTTATATCATGCAGTTAGCTGGAAATACTACCCTCCTGTTTCACATTTTCAAAAGAAGGAACAGACAGGTGGGCCAAGTGAGGATGTTTCCTCTAAGGCTCAGTCATCTGTTCTTAACCCTACCTCGATAACATGCAAAATGGCAAATATGTATGGAAAGATATATATAAACTATATATATATACCTGGGGATAGGCGAGAAAGAACACTTCCCATGTATTCCCTGCATGTCGTAGAAGGCAACTAAATGGGGTGGGAGTGGGGGGGCTGGAAATTTTACAGCGTGAGTGAAACGTCACCTTTGGCAAGGCTGTATTATCCTTAGCTGACATAAGAATGCAGTCTTGTGAGAGACCTTCTTGCTTTAAAGCAGTCCATCCTGTCCCTGCTACTAAGCACAGTGCAGTCTTGGAGCTGCAGGAGCCCCAGGAGAAAGGGTCCTTGGTAAAACTACGACCCTTTCAGAAAAAAGGACTGGGGGTTATTATGCACCTACAGAAGAGAGGCAAATGTTTTGAGAGGGGCTACGTGAGGACATCAGCAGTTTTGATGCAAGAGACTGGGTATTAGAGATGGGAGATTTAAATGCAAAAGTGGTTAATGTTGCAGTTAGGGGTATAACTGGGGGCATGGGGTATTCAGTGACATGAATTTTTTGTTTGTGTAACTTGTGATAAAGCAAAAAATCATACCTTGACTGATATACAGCCATAATCATACCTGTTTAAGGAGTGTGATGGCAATGGTGCACAAGTGAGTGGTCTTCTCAGCATCTAGAGTCCAGGTGAATGTCAACCTTCCCTGATTCTTCTTTGCTGCCACCTCCAACAACACTCTATCGTCTTCACCCCTAAACTCATCTACTTCCTTCACTAGCATAGAATAAGACAGAGCAATGTGAATATTTACTTAACAGATATAGATGAATGGAAAATAAAAACTGAATTATTCCAGTATTTCAACTAAAGAGAAAGCTAGAATATTCTTAAGATAATAGTGTATTTGGAGGGCTAGACATCTCTTTATACCCTGTCATCTAATCAACACAAGTCCATTGCACAGTATCTTTTACCTTGCAGGATGTACTGACTGTTGTGTATATTGACAGATGCAGTGAGTGCAGTGGCCAAGGTGGGACATCTCACCAGTACAAGGAACCTGCTAAAGTTGCGGAAGTCCAAAACAAGTTGAGCGCTGGGTAGAGGTGCTGCCTAGACCATGCACAACAAGCAAAGACATGAGAGGAAGTTCACCCATTAAAAATCTGTCTTTCATCATACATCAGTAGTTACACAGAGGAACACAATTTCAAACATATATAATGGCAACATCTATCTTTCATCATACATCAGTAATTACACAGAGGAACACAATTTCAAACATATATAATGGCAACAGGCACTCTAATACATGTGTGCAAAATGGACCATGTTTATCTATGTTCTGATTTTCAGAGCTTCCAAATTTGGAATGAACTGTGTTTAATAACAAATTGTAGAAATGTGAAAGATTTAAAAAATACTATCTATCCATTCAGAAAGTGAACTTTCATAAATCTAATAAATTACACATTGTTTGCAATGATGTATTGTACACAACATATTCAGCTTTACACTTCTTCAAATCTACTTTTCACTAGCACCATAAATATCTTGTGTATTGCTTGGAAAGAACTTCATATTCCCTTAGTCATGCTGCAAGAATGTGAACCTCCCTTCTCCTTGGTAGCCTTCTTTTTCTGAGACATGCCTATGAATATGTATTCAACTGGAAGGTAAAACACCTCTTTAAAAGATTAAAATATACAAGCCATTTTTGTCTTTCTAACCTGGTCTAGGGAGAAGGAAAAAATCTTCTGGTACCACTGAAGAGGTGAGACACCCCATTCCCCTTGTACCACCATGCTGCCCCAAGCCCACTGGCTCACCACGTACTCCCATCCAGAGAAATCCTTTGAGAAGTTGAATATCTCTGAAAGTGCGTGAAAAGAGAGGTTTAATTCACACAGTCACAGACTACCGGATGCTCAACATTGATTCCAAAGAGATTATTACTTCTTTATAGTAAAATGAAGTTAATTCATAGCCATTTTTGTGGAACTGTCCATTAAACACATGACATGAGAACCCCACAATACTTACGATTAAGTGACCAGCTAAGCAGAGGACAAAAGGGTGAGTAAGCATCCTGATGAATCCTTACTATATGATGTCCTGTAGGTGTGGCTGCAGAAATACAATATATGAAGTCAACTATGGTAATTATGGCATTCAAAGTTGTACATGAAGAAAAGATCTCTGTGGAAAAGGTCAGAGAACAATAAGCGAGGAAAAAGAAAAGAGACTAGGTCTGATGTGGGAATGCTTTCAGATACCTTAAACCTACTAAATTTATTACAAGAAATGATAATCATATTCCATACCATCGATGGTCATGTTGCTTTTTAAGCTGAATACATCACTGACAATCATTTGTCTGACCTCTTGCACCCTCCTTGCTGACTTTGGTTTTCTTTTCATTGTGGTATCTCCTGCTGATGAGGCTTTAGACTCTGGTTCCATGAATGATGAACAATCTTCTGAGTATGAGGCTTTAGACTCTGGTTCCATGAATGCTGGACAATCTTCTGAGCAGCCTTCTGAAACAAATACTCCATCTGATCTGTTGGAAATGCCAGTTTCATTTTCACGTAGTGCAGTCACTTCCCAGCTGAAGAACTTAATTGTAGCTTCTGTTGCTGAGTTCCTTATCTCTGCTGTGATGTCTACATATTGATTGGTTTGGTTCCTCTTTGTGCTTACCTCAGCTTCTACAATCAGCTGAAGGACTGGAAAGTGAAGCATGAGCAGCTGCCATCCTCTGTATAATGAGAAGAATACAAATATTGTGGATTGTAAGGATGCATTCAAAGGCTTGGGGTGAAAGAATTTCATTCATCTGCACAATACTCACAGGTGGAGTGTTTTGTAGTGGAAATCAATGTAACCCTTTCTGACTCTCTTAAGTAAATTATTTCACAAAATTGAATTATCATTTTTTAAGTTTTAAGAAACCCTGTGCTAGTAAATAGATACTGACCTAGAAAGGGTTTAATATTTAAGTAAGACACTTGAGTCTTCAAATCATGTAAAATATTGCAAATCATAATTATTTCATACATACACTGTAGCTGCATCAACTCATGCGCTGGTTACTTCTACAATAGGACTATGATTAGATGGGCTACACTCTTACTGAATAAACAAGATATGAGGGCAATGACTCACTTGTGATGAGAGCTGCTGTGAAATGTGAAGTTGAGCAAGTGTTGTAACTTGCCACCCAACTGCATGTCCACAGTGAATCTGGTGAGCTTAGTTTGATGGTCTACTGTCACTGAGCTTTGTCTAGCAAGAGCCTCCATAACTCCATCACCCTTCAGCATTGTAGTTGCTGATGCTGCTAGCCACATAAAGCAAGAGATAACTCTTATTTATATTTCTCTCTTTATTTTAGTTTTCTGTGATTTACCTAACTGTACTACAACAACACACTGCTAAGAGATAAACAAGTTCAGGCTCTTCTACTAGCTTATGTAATGTCACCTTTTCCCCAGTAGCTACAATATTTGAATGCTAATATGGAGAAATAATCTAAAAAATTACAAAAACATGTATGAACTATTTACACCTTTGAACAATTATAAGAAATTTCATTGTCATTTCCATTATGTCCTCAGAGACTTTAATTTCAAGAATCAAAACACATCACAGAAAGTCACTAAAAGGGGTTGGAGCAGGAGGCTGGAAATCCTCCCCTCCAGTTTTTTTTACTTTTCCAAAAGAAGGAACAGAGGAGGAGGGCCAAGTGAGGATTTTCCTCTAAGGCTCAGTCCTCTGTTCCTGACGCTATCTCACTAACGCGGGAAATGGCAAATGTGTCTCCTGGCACTACCTTGCAGACACAGGGGGTGGTGATGCTATTTCCTGTGGGGAGGGGTGGCATCAGGAATGGATGGGGGCGAACAAGTATGAATATGTACATGTGTATATGTGTATATGCATGTGCATGTATATGTATGTATATATGTATATGTTGGTATGTATGTGAATGTACTGTGCATATATGTGCACGTATGTATATATGTGTGTATGTGAGTGAAATGATCTTTCTTCGTCTGTTTCCTGGCGCTACCTCGCTAACACGGGAAACAGTGATCAAGTATAATAAAAATTAATAAAATATATATAGTGGAAATCCTGCCTCTTAAACAGGAGCAGGTCATAACCTTTAGGAAAGACGTGAGATGGTAAGGAGTTCCAAAGTATTGTGATGAAGGGTAAGAAAAGGTCATTACAACAGCCCACCCTTAAGTTGCCAATAACCACACAGTACAGTATCCATATGAACCAGTAGCTTGACTAGCTATGTGTGAGATAGTTAATGGCATGGGTACATAGGCAGCCAATTTTTGGAAGCAGAAACCACAATAATACTGACAGAAAGGGAAAGAGAATAAATACTGCAGCATAAGGCAAGTGAGTCAAGTTTTGAGGTCAGACTGGTAGAGGGGAACAGCCACACTGTTCTGAACTCAAGTTTACCTAGTATGTATGTAGTAGAGTTTGAACCTCCCCAGACATGAATCCATTGTTCCATACAAAGACAAATCAATCATTTGTATAATCAAAGCAACTATTCTGAAGAAGTAATGCGAGGTTTCTGAGGCAGATGAGATGTTATAGTACTGAGTGGTGGAATTATATAGCCATCAAGAGAGATGAGGAAGTTATAAAAGGTTAAAAAAAAAAAAAGGGGGGGGGGACAGAAACTGGGTATCAGAGGTGTTAAACTTAACAAGGTTGTGTGTGTTCCACAGGGAAGTCCTGTCTAAATCTAAATTTCCAGAGATAGATGTGACAACATGAGACACAGATCAAGTATGGCAAGGTGGAACAGATGTGAAAGAAGTAAAGGAATACAAAGTAAAGTTTTACGAATAAGCATGAATTTGGTTTTCTGCTGATAACCCTAAGGAACACTACTGTTGATGGGGAAAGAGAAAGAATTTGATCCATCAACAGAATGGAAATGGATCAGCCAGAGAGAGCAAGGTAAAAGAGAAAAGCTGAAAGAAGGGAACTTGGAATCAGCCCATAATGCTAAATGATGAAAAGCTTCCAATGTATTAAGGGATACAACAACAAAAGAATGCCTCAAAAAGAAGAATTATTTAGAAGGAAATAAGCTGCTGAAATCTGTTTCTGAGAGTGACTTGGGAGTAGACATCGCACCTAATCTGTTACCAGAGTCCCACATTAGAATAGTAAAGGAGACAAACTGTCTCCTTGCAAATATCAGAATAGAATTCAAGTACACAGATAAGGTTATACTCAGCAAGCTACTTACATCCTGCATTAGACCAAAAGTAGAATGCACTTCTCAAGTTTGATACTGCATTTAGAGAAGTAAAAAGAACTAAAAGGGAAGGTCCAAAGAAGGGCAACAATAATGATGTTACCAGAATCAAGAGCATTGAGTTACAGAGAAAGGTTAGAGGCCTTACATTTGTCCACCATGGAAAAAAGAAGAGCAAGATGTGACCTACCCACACGTAAGTACAGTAAGACAGTGCAATATTCACCTTGGCATCTGTGTTGTGAGTTTAAGGAATGACCACCAGCAGGATTATGCAAACTTTGAACACACAAGCACCACCAGTAGACATCATCACCATTTATGTTAGGCTCACTAGCTTTGCCCTCAACACCCGAAGACAAAATCAGGTTGAACTTAGGTGAAGTTAAGAACACACTCTGTAAGTAGAAGTTGAGTTTTGCAGATATTTTGCAGAATCAATCAAAAACTTAAGGTCACTGTAACACAGGATTATGATAAATTATGTGTGCTTTAAAGAAAAGGAATGATCATGTACAACACTGCCTTGTGCTGCTTTTCATTGTTAACACAAAAATAAATGATAGAGTAAAAACACACCTATTTTACAAAAAGAAAGAAATTACACTATTAAACTACACATATAGCAAATTAACATGCTTCAAAACTATGCTGATATTCCAATAATTCCCTTAAGTTCCAAATGGATGAATTATAACTTCTCATAATTACACATAAAAGAAATTAGCATTACAATTTTACCGCTGTTGTGGACAGGAAGATAGTACAACTGTACTACATCTATAGCTGTGGGCAATGGCGGGGAGGGTATTGCAGCACTTTCATCAAAGGGCAGTGATGGGGAACTTAACAGTCTAATAATGGGAAGAGTAACATTAACTTTGGATGTAGTGATGCTGATGGTACAAATATACCTATGTATGAATCTAGTACTACAGAGGATAAAATTAACCCTTATCTAAGTGCAGAGGTGGAATGGGTAAAACAACACCTGTGTAAGGGTCACATAACAGTACGGCATAAGTTGTGCCATAGAATAGAGGTAATGGTGCCAAAGTAATGCTATGACTGTGTATGGGGTTAAGGCTGGATACCATACAACATACTTCTGAGATTCATTGCCTTCAATCAACTAGGTGTTGTTATGGGAGAGCCAACACTAAGTTGTCTACGTACAACAGTGGGGAGGGTAATACTATACTTGTTACTGTGTTATTTGTTAGGAGGAAAATATTGCACCTGTGGCCAGGTGTAGTGATAAGAGGTAATACCGTACCTGTTTTTACCCATCTGTAAGTACCTGTGATTGGGCATTATGGTTGAGTGTACCATTACGTTAAGTTCTAGTAGTTGAGATTGTAACACTACACTTACACTTATGTTTTGGAATGGTGCTAGAAAGAATAACATCTATATTTGTGTCCATTTACAATTTAGGAAGAATAGCAATTATATTTGTGTCCATTTACAGTGTTATGGAAGGTACATTACCCATGTCTTTTATATTTTCTGTTAGCTGAGACAGCACAGGCAACTAAATGCCTTAATCAAGACAACCTCATTTATGCTATATATATATATATATATATATATATGGAGTGGGGGGCTGGAAATCCTCCCCTCCAGTTTCTGCTTTTCCGGGAGGGGAACAGAGAGGGGGCCAAGTGAGGATTTTCCCTCTAAGGCTCGGTCCTCTGTTCTTAACGCTACCTCGCTAATGCGGGAAAAGGCGAATATGTATGAAAAAAAAAAAAAAAAAAAAAAAAAGAGTGTTTTCTATTTGTGCAATTTTGACAAACACTAGGCTAAACCTGACAGTGAGCTACACAATCTAAAACAAACTAGAGGCAAACATGAGAAGCTTACATAACAAAAGGGAACAGCACTAGGAACAGATGAAGAAAGACCATATCCACTCACATCCATTCTCTACCAGCCATGTGTGCTGCACTGAAACCAAAGCTCCCTATCCACATCCAAACCTCACAGATCTCTCCATAGCATACACCAGACACTTCTCATGCACTAGCTCAGTCTACTGAAAGCACATCAACCCCAGTATACCACATTATTGCAATTCACTCTAACCCGTGCACACCTTTCACCCCTCTGCATGTTCACATCCTGATTGCTCAAAATCTTTTTCACTTCATCCTTCCATCTCCAATTTGGTATCCATATTCTCCTTATTCCCTCCACTTCTAACTCATACATCCACTTCGTTAACCTTTCCTCACTCACTTTCTCCATACATCCAAACCATTTCAGCACACCCTCTCCTGCTCTCTCACTACACTCTTTTTATTGCCACACATCTCTCTTACCCTTACATTACTTACTCAATCAAACCACCTCACATCACATATATTCCTCAGACATTTCATTTCCAACATATCTATCTTTCTCCTCACAACCTAATCTATTGCCTATTCCTTGCATCCATATAGTATCGATGGTACTACTATTCTTTCATACATATTCAATTTTACCCTCCCAAATAACATTCTCTCTTTCCACACATTCTTCAATGCTCCCAGAACCTTAGCCCCGTTCCCTACCCTATGACTCACTTCTGCTTCCATGGTTCTATTCACTGCCATGTCCACTCCCAGATATCTAAAACAAAATGTAGAAAGTGGGCAGGTAATGATCAGATATCCCACCAGCTGCCCTTCTCAGCACATTCTTATCCAATAGTCTCTCTTTTGCATACCTTTCAATTAGTAAGTATTCCAATAATGCATGCTTACCAATTTTCCTACTCCTTGTATCCTTATGTAGCCCTCTTATTCTACCAGGTATTCCTAATCACCAGTCCATTTTTGGCATACATCTCCACAAGCTGTTCACTATTTCCATTCCCATCATTGAATAACCCAAGCACCCCTGTTAAACCCCCAACTGCCACATCACTCACTTTCACTTTCAAATCCCTCACAACTAATACCTAAACTCTTTCATCAAAGCTGCTGACACACTAGCTTAGCTCCTCCTGAAACACTCACTTCTTATCATCAGACTTTTTCTTGGCCAGTCTGGAGCACACTTCCTCACATTCTTTCACACATTCCCACAGCTCTTGCTTCAGCAGAAGTTCTACCACTTCCTAAGCTCTTGCCCTCACCACTGACTTTACCCTAAAGACATTCCTAAACCATTCTTTCCCCTTACCCTTGAGCTTTGTTTCACTCTGAGCTGGAATATCCAGGTTCCTTTCCTCAAAGAAGCTACCTGTTTCTCACTTCTCATATTGGTTAGATCCAAGCACATTAAGACACCCTAGCTAGAGCCTTTGAGGGGAATAAGAACTCCTTGCTTGGCTCCTTCTTCTGTTCTAACTTTTAGAAATTGAAATACATAAATGGGGAAGGCTTCCAGCCCCCTCCTCCCACCCATCTTAGTCACCCCATATAACACAAAGAGAATACAGAGGAAGAATTCTTTATCCCATTCTCTCCCCCCCCCCAAAAAAAAAAAGCAAAGGAGGAAAAACATAAAAATTATTAAACTTACCTGTAATATTATATCGTACAAGGAATGGGCGCTCAGTAAAAGAATAGCCACCTATAACCCATACTTCATTGTCAATAAGAACACTCGCATGTGATGACCTCTCCAATAGTGTAGAAACAGGGTCAGGATGGGTCGACTGACTAGTCATGTCATGTCCTACCACCTCCCACCATCCCTCCTCAATCACCTGGCTACAGTCAGCACCTAGAAAAAATATAATTGAGGGAGAATGCTGAAATGAAGACCTTCCTACAAACTTTTATATTACATGCATCCAATGGGTGTTGTGGTAAAAAGCTCTGTGAAATTTACAATGAAGGAGTAAGAGCATGTGTACCTCTAGTCTCAAATATACAGCCGGCGAGTCTTTGCAAGGCATAAGAGCAGGGAATGAGTTCAGCAGAATAAAAGAAAAGGATCAGAGAAATTTTGAAAGGAATATTTTGGATAAGGCAGGTGAAATACCAATACTTTTTGATAAATTCTTCAAAAGTACATTGTCAGTTAAAAAGCATCAAATCAGATTATAGGATTCAGAGGGGAAAAACAGTAAAAGATGATGTAATAATATGAAAGGAATGCAAAACAAGTTCAAATGGGATGGGGAGGAGGATTTAGAAAATGTTACATCTTGAAAACACATTAATAAAATACTTAAAGGTCTTGACCCATACTATGTTGTCAATGGACTGAACTAGGGAATATGAAGCAGCTAAGGAAAACTACAAAAAGGTTTCTGGTGCCTAGTTGTGGATAGCAGGCTGTGGTGTTCAGTGTATTAAACATTACAGCTAAAGAATACATGAAAGCAAATGTGGCCTTTCTTCATCTGTTCCTAGAGCTACCTCAATAATGTGGTCCATGGCAATCAAATATGCAAAAAATAATAATAATAATAATAATTCAATTTCATTAATAATAATGAAGTAACAATAACAATTATAATAATAATAATAATAATAACAATAATAATAATAATAATAATAATAAGAACAATAGTAAGTAATAATACTAAACAGTATAAATTCACTTCATCCTCCCTAAAAGACTGACAATGTGACCCACCTGTATAGCCAGAATGACACTGACAGCGGTGTTCCTCAGGGTTGCACTGACCATTTCCAGAACAGTCTTCTGGGCAGACTGGAACTGAGCAGGCAGGACCCCCCCACCCAGCATCACATGTGCAGACCCCCTCAAGGCATGCACCTCGGCCAGAGCACTCCTCCCCAACCGCTGTACTCGGGCAGCCATCAACACTGTTGGGTACAGCACTGACTCAACAATTTTATCATGATCATAACTTTCTACTACAATATTAATACATAAAAAATGAATAAGCCACAAAAACTGTAACCTTACAACCAACTTCTACTTTCATAGTGATACATCCTTCCTTGTCTGATCATGATGTTTAATTCTAAAGCTTAACACAATTAACAAAACTTTGAACATATTTCAGAAAACAGCCTATCATGCTACCTATATCTATGATAAATCCCAAGTTTCATTTAGTTGAACAATAAATGAAAAAGAAAAGTCTCATACCTGTAAGATATTGAGAATCCTGTAAGGTTGTATGCTGCATCAGAATAAAAGTACAGAAGTGCATAGCCTGATGTGGCTACCACTTCCGGTATGTGCGGGACACGATAATCATCTTGAACCACCATCCCACTGTCACCAAGAAAAGGAACAGGAAAAATAATATTATGATAACAAACAATATTTCAATTTTACAAATCATTTTCTCCTTACATACAGATTTATTATTTTCTTTAATTTTCATACTTGTTTACTGTTCCCATGTTAGCAAGGCAGCATCTGGAATGGATAAAGACCTCATTCACTCACACCCATTCTCTAGCTGTCATGTGTAATGCATTAAAGCCATAGCTACCTATCCACAAACAAGCCCTACAGACCTTTCCACGGTTTACCCCAGGTGTTTCACATGTCCTGGTTCAGTCCACTGACAGAAACACCCCCTGCATACCACATCATTCTAATTCACTCTATCCTATGCATGCTTTTCATCCTCATGCATGTTCAGACCTCAATCACACAAAATCTATTTCACGCCATCCTTCCATCTCCAATTTGGTCTCCCCCTTTCTCCTTGTACCCTCCATTTCTGATATATAAATCCTCTCTTTCAAACTCTCCTAATTTCTCTCCACATGTTCAACCCATTACAGCACACCCTCTTCAGCTCTCTCAACCACACTCTTCGTATTAACAAACCCCTTCTCTAACTCTTATAATAATGCTTACTTGATCAAACCACATAATGTTCTCAAACATTTCCTTTCCAACACGTTCACTCTCCGCAGATCCTCAACGGTAATGCTACTCCTTCAAACATGCCCATTTTTGCGCTTCTAGGTAACGACCTCTCTTTCCACACATTCCTCCATGCTCCAAGATCTTCATCTCCTCTGTCTACCTATGACTCACTTCTGCTTCTATGGTGCAATATGCTGCCAAGTCCACTCCTTGTCATGTCTGATCAGTGCGTGCACCTAAAGAAGCACAAACAGCAAACATTGAAGATCCAGAAGAGGACAGCAAAGGAGGAGGTGGAGGGAGTTCCCCAAACCCCCATTCCCCCAAGACCTGTAATTTACCAACCACTGTTTTGCCAACCACACGATCTTCCAAGAACAGATCCCCAGTGGTAGAAAACAGCCTTCTGTATTACCCAATCATCACACTTACACTATCTCCAAAGTCTTTGAGAATCTACTGAAGTCTCACTTTCTTAAATACTTAGAATTCTATTACCTTCTTTTAAATTACCAATACAGACTTTACAGTGATAGATCAAGAGGTGATTTCTCTTGTGTGACTCATCTCTGGTTTTCCTAACACAAAAGTGGTGGTTTCTCGTGTGACTCATCTCCGGTCCTCCAAACTCAAAACTTTTTGTGAAATTTTTGTCATATCCCTGGACATCTCCAAGGTATGGCATAACCTTTTGCTTTCTAAACTCCCTTCCTTTGGTTTTTCGGCTCTTCTATCTATCTATATCGCTGATGCCCGTTTCTTCCAGGAAGTCCTATTAAGGTGGCTAGGAAAAAAACAGTCTTCACTCATTGCTGTCCTTACATGCTTCCCTCTTTTTCCTAATGCATGCCTTCCTCACTGGATGTTGCATTTCAGTAAATGCTGATGAAGCAACATCCCCTCTTACCCTATCAACAGTAGCATTCCTTTCTTTTCCATTCTATCACTTAATCTCATTCTATTTTCCATAAGTGATCTTTTCTTTTCTGTTTCTAACCCTATAACCTGTTGAATACCTGGTGAAGTCTTTGGGGGTTTCATCCCTACAGCACTGGCCAGGCCCAGGCTGCTGGATTGAGTCATCGGTCAACCAACCTGTTGAAAGCTGTAGACCACAGGCCCACACAGCCCCCATAGCCTGGCTGGTCCGGTACACTTTGTAGGTACTTGTCCAGTGCACCCTTAAACTTCAATACTGTGCATCTTATTCTGTTCCTGATGATAGGAAGCATAGTGCTGAAGCACCATGGGCCAGATTCCACTTTAAACAGTGCAACTCCTTTTACCTCCCCTCCCCTTCTCCTCCTACCAGTCATAATCCTCATATTGAAAAAAATTCTTTCTCAGTTAGGTCCTATGCAGTAACACAAAGAGGGGAAGAAGTCACATGGTTAAAGATAACAGCTCTGTATGACAACCATTCATTTCCCTCATCTCAGTTTGAAACCACCACATTTCAACCAAGGAACAACATAAACATGCTGGTCAATGCATTTTTCTTCTTAATGTTGAAGGCTCCAGTCATGGACAAAGTCCACATCAAGGCCAGGATTTAACTGAAATATGGAGAGAATTATGAAAGGGAAAAGAAAAGACAAGGGAAAGTAATTACAAATTTTTGAGAGTGAAAAACCTATATGCTTCACTCTAACTCGCAAACCCCATATTATCATAAAAAAAAAGAAAAAAAAATGCTTCCCAAAATTGTATAGGTGCTGCAATTATTTTTCCAGTTTACAAGGGTTTCACCCATCCTGTACGGAGTACTGCTCAAATGTTTGGCGTGGTACTTCCTCCACTTCTCCAAATTAGAATGGAATCAAAAGGCTTCCATATCATCAATTCTCTTCGCCTTATCAATCTTCAACCATACTTCTTTTTATATAGGAAAGTTGCTGCTCTCTCTCTCTCTCTCCTTCTCTCTGTTCTACTAATATAACACTGGCCACTTTCTAGTGAGTTCTCTGCATATGTCCCACCCCCAAGGCTTGGACTCTAGGCCTGCATCTGGCCGCTGCTTCCCAAAGTTTCTGTAAGGAGACCAGCCACTTGAGGATTGACAATAATTATACTTCCTTCTTTCCACACACAAATAAGCTGTGGAATCTATCTCCCTCCTTTTGTCTTTTCCTCTTCCTACTGTCTTTCTACCTTTATATGTCAGGTCAAGAAACAACTGTAAGCCCAAATTAATTTCTACATTTCTTTCACCCAAATTAATTTCTACATTTTTTCACATCATTCCTTTAATCTGAGATGGCCTTTGACTGGGGCATGTTTTCCACTGGCATGTTGATCACTTCAAAAAAATTGCAAAGAGCAAAATTATCACATAAAAGACAAGAAAGAAAAAGGATGAAGTTGTAAAAGCACTCCCATAGCATGCAGTAGCAGGAGCGAGATGAGTTAAAAATAGGTAAAAGGCATGTGGGTCTGAGGACATCTTAGTATTAAAGAGACATGGTAAGATGAGCAGTGCAGGTGATATATCACAGAAATAGTTCCTGGAGCTCTCACAGTAATGAGGAAAACAATATACAAGGTGCAAATAAAGAACAAAACCTGCTCATGACTAACCTGAAAACAGCAAGTAGGGGGTCATATATACTGTCACCGTCGTAAACATATAAATGGTCCCATGAGCATTCTGTGGCAAAATGGTCAAAATGAAGACGGATGGAAGTACTGGGCCGGCCTGCATCTATCAACCACGTGCATTGTGTGTCTGTGGAATAGTTCCCTGGCCCATCTGTTATCACACTTGAATTGGACCATAACCTGTAGAATGCAAAGCTATTAAATAAGACGGGCCCATCATGCATTTACAAGCCACCCAGGGTCAAGTGCATAGGCTCGAATCCTGGATGTGGCAGTCAGTCCACAGTCTACCCAGCTGTTCATCCACCTTTAGGGGTTGTTTGATAAAATGGGTACCTGGCTCAGGCTTAGATATGTATATAAACAGCATTAATGAGATGGCCTTGATTACGGCCACAGTTGATTTGTGCCACCTCAGCTAACACACACACACATAAATATATATATATATATATATATATATATATATATATACAAGAAACCATACACCCACAACTGGCCTTTTCAGTCTTGACAATCTCTTATAAAAAATTTATCCTATATCAAATCACTGTAGGTTATTCATGCATCAATATCATCTACATGTTATACTTACATCATGTATACTATGGTGGGTGCTTACTGGATAACACCTAATTATCAACTGGAGAATTAGTAAGGGATACATGCATTACCTAATGTCTAAAACACAGGTCAAATATGTTACAAAAAAAAAGTTACTGAGCTTACTCATTTGTAAACATTTGTATACCATGATATGTCTTTGCCTAATACATAAATGTTATAAATCTGAACCTCCCTTCATTGAACAATCAAATTAGAGCATCTGCAAAAAATGCATAATTTCCAGTTACTAGAAAAATTTATGCAACTATGTGCCCCCAAATCTCACCAAGTTATCACTACCAAGGGAATACCTGGAGTATAAATAAAATATTCCTAACATTTAAGGTTCCTGAGTTATTGTGCTAACAAGAATGTGTCCACAAACAGACGGCAGAAACAACCAAACACAATAAGATTACAGACCAGTGTTACAGATGGTTCTGTGAAATTTTCTACTAAAGACTACAGGCAAGGGCACCATGGAACACTAAAAGGGGAGTAAAAGTGAGTGGAGTGAGGCCCAGTTCAACATGAAATGCTAAAAAATGAGAGAGCTCAGGGATGTATCATGGAAGAGTTATAATCAACACTAACCAGCCAGTGTTAGAAACATACTGGAGAGAAAGAATGAGTTCTGCAAGGTAAGGTAGGAGGAGCAGACAGGTTTTGAAAGAGCACTATGAACAAGGTGAAAGATAACTCAAAGCTTTCCCATAAGTTCATCAGATGCAAACTATCAATTAAACAACACCTATTCAGGCTAAGAGACTCAGGGGAAGAATATTGGAAATAAGAAAATATGTGAGGAGCAACATGATGAACTGAAAAGTGTTTTCACGGTGGAAGATGATACAAAACCAGTGTTAGAAAGATAAAAGGGGGATGAAGTCTTGGATAGTAAAGTTTATAAGAAATTATATAGTCATCACAACAACATGACCCACAGAAGGATTACTGATTTAAAGTTACCACCTTATGCACTGCAGGAATGTGCAAAGACACTTGCTAGGTTTCTCAGAGTATTTTACATTAAGACACTAAAAGAAGGAATAGTTCAAAATAAAATGTGAAAGAGTGCATATGTCATGTGTATCTACTCTATAAAAAGACAGTTCTGTCTGTTTGTAGACACACTAAGGATATTACCACAACAGCTAACCCACATAAACCAGTGCCAAAAATTCATCCATTTCCTTGGTAGAATAAAAATTGGCAGCTGCTGGGTTAATATATTTACAATAAAATATTATCTTATTGTACATTCTATTAGAACTTTAAAAAGCTGGTCCAAGGGCAAGAACCTACAAAAGGATATTGTATAAAAAAAAAGTACAATCTATTCTATTGTTTATAAATCTTAAGTTGCATATTTTGAACCCAAGTCAATCCAAGCATTCATAACACATGACAACTGCAAATCTTCCACCAATTTTTTTTTATTTTTCCAAATATGTAAAGAATCATTAGCCTTTCCTGACTGTAGGTATATATATGTTCAACCCATAACCTTTTCACTTAACCTTATTTTTTTTGTTTCATAAAAACAACTTTTTTATTCAGTTCTGAAAGGTGTACATAGAGAAAAAATATGAAAAATCTTTTTCTAAAATATATATAAAGAAAATATTACATAAGCAAACACACAGTGACTGTGAAATCATCTTAGCAAATAAAAATTAAAATAATTGTAAAAAGACACTGAAAATGACAAAGAAACATAGCAACTTGTCAGTCAAAGAAATGCATAAATCTTATTTTTCATTACTTGAACAGTATAATACATAAAAACAATAGCGTTTTACTGAGAAGTGTCAGTCTGCAGTACATAACTGAAATTAAAGTAACAAGCTGTTGGTTCAAACTGCTGGCATATTCAGAATGAATTTGAATGCATCTAAATGAAATGAAAGATCATCAGCTTACAAAATATGGCTTAATACTATTAAAAAAAAAAGGGGGGAGGGAGGAAATAAACAATAGGAAATTGCAAAATATGATGAAACTGAGGGGAGGAGCACAGAATGATTTTGGAGTTCATGAAAGGTTATTATCTGTATAATGACTATGAAAAAAGCAAAAAACTTTAAATTTCATTTGAAATATCTATTGTGAAGCAGGTGAATTGTAACAAAAAGTCTGAGTTCTGTAACAGTAGTAGTCACCTGTACAGCCATTTTGGAGGCACTATAACATCCAGTTATAAATAAAGGACAATTTCATATAACAAATCATTCTGCTTAGTTAATCACAATGTGATGTAGTTTTGCCAGAAGTTGGTGGCATAGCAGAATGTATAATTTTTGTAATAGCCAATTGTTTTTTCAATGACATAACAATTCAAATTCTATGACAGCACTACAAGAAAAAACAATGTAAAGGATTTTATTTTCATAAACCTAAAGCAAGAATACCTGACTTTCTCTATTGACAATTAAGAGGAAAGCTCTTATACTCGGATTTTCCAGTACTATATCTCAATAGAAATGCACACCATAGCAACCAACATCCATAAAAATTTCATTCATTCTATGTCTGCCCACTCTGAATGATTTTTGAAAGTTCATGCCACTACAGCTGATCCTTCAGCCACTACTTAGCAGCGTTGCTTACAGTTTTCCCACCAAGCGTCAGTTGCTATCTGCCAACACAATGACTCACAAGCATTTGTGGTGGCCTTTCTTTATATATTTTCTATCCCTTGCTGTTACAACATCTAATGCTAGCATAATGTCAATGGACATTCTGTATCTTAGCAAAGGAATGAAGTGCGAGTAAGGTCATGGCATCAGAAAATAGATACCTGTACATGACTACGCAAAGGTGAGAAGCATAGCTACTGGTTTATATGACAAAAAATAAGGTATAGAGTTGGTTCATCAACTGTATTTCATAACAAGAAACATAAAAAAAAGCTACTCAAATTTTTGGCTTAATCAGAAATAGCTGTTGCTAAGTAAAACTCTAAAGAAACTTAAATCTCTAATTCTAAACACTATAGCAATGTAATGAATTTTTCAAACTGGAATAATCTAAAGATGCATCAGTTTCATGTAATAATGACTGACAAATCTTTATACTTCTTTAATTAAAATGACTTATTACTGAATTTTCTCGTTTCAGAACCAATGCTGAGTAAAAAAGTTAAAATATTTTCATAATCAAACTGAGTGATAACTGTGAAGTTTCTGTTGGCTAGTTAGCATTAAAAGTCTCAATGTAAATGGTAAGCTAAAATCAGCATTATTAAGTCAGAACGTGAAACTGGCATATGTTCTCTTGAACACTTATCTGGTGTGATCCTCTATCTAAAATACTTTGTTTCACAGCAATTGTTTCAATAAATCTATGCTTTTATACATTTACAGTCACACTGATTAAACTACAACTATAATAAATATTGTAGTTATAGTAATATTTCCCTACTATTTCAGAACGGTCGTAGTGTTAAAAATGTTCAATTATTTACAGGAAATGTTCCTGTAACTATTATGTTCTTGTTGCCAGCAATACCTAATTCGAGCAGATGACATAAAATCATGATATTACGATAATAATAACTAAAATCTTTTATACTTATTGATGTACGCTCTAACAGAGGTACTGGTAATTTATCATCCCTAACTCCATTCCAATTGAAACACAACCTCAACCCATGTCCAATATGCTCCACCAAGAGCATGAGCTTCCTCACTCATATGTGAACCTCAACATTTCACTTTGTAGACTAGGCCTGGCTATCAGGGAAACACACCTACTTGGCACGCCGGCTGGCCATTAAACCACCTTTTCTCTTTTGCTGATATTGGAATTAGATCTGTAGCCTTGTGTATGTTTTTCAGAGGTACTTCAATAAGATATATCTAAATGTGCACTTCAAGCCAATACTATTTAATTGACAATCTTGGACCAAACCTGATGTAGAAATGACTACGAAGAACTGGGAAAAACTAGGGTGTAAATTAACACAACAATAGATTGCAAGGAAACAGTGTGGAGGGTTATCAAGGTCATGTAATAAGCAGAGTCTTAAGTTATATCATATCTAACTGGAAGCTTAAAGTACATGGGGGTGAAGAGAGCTATAGAGAACAGAAAAATGGTAACTGTAATTAGTAACAAAATTACAAATACATAAACATTATTAGAGAACTAGGGAAAGTGGAGTTTTAATTATCATGATGGAGTAAAAACTTGAAAAGAGAAAAAAATATAAAACGGGTTTTAAGTGACAAGTACATGCTTAAATCATGATATTTGCAGAGGTAATGAAGTACAAGAAAATGAGGGGTTTTAAGCTATATCTAATAAAAGCATAAAGATAAAGCACAATAGTTTGGAAAGTTACGAACTGGGAAAATATAGTGTATTAAGTCAAAGCTTAGAAAAAAAAATAATACGAGGAAGAACGAAACTGTGTGATTTCAACAAGAAAAAGTTGGACTTCCAAACCTTATGCATAACAATTACGGTACATACCCTCCATCCTTCAAAATATTTTGGGTACAGTTACTGGTCATTACTGTGACATTTTCTATAAATGAATACAGTTCTAGTATTAATATACTTAAGTTATGAGCTGTATCTCTTAAATTTATTTTTTTCTTTATAGGTTGCAAGGAACATAAATTAAGCAAAATTTCAAAATACTCTGTAAGGTTTTTCACTAATAATGTTTGGGGGCAGCCAATGGCCTGTGCACAAGTGCCCAGACATGCACCTGCCCCCACATTGTAGTGGGCACTGTAGCTACATTCTTATCAATTCAGACACTGGATTCTCTCAAGTAGCATAAGCCTAATACAGCAGATATCTATCATTCTCTAAATTTCTGGCACCTGTAGCCTTTAATTAATGAGTCTTGTACAACTAGTCCTAAACTATGAATCTGAGAGCTGTGTTTGGGAAAAATAAGAAAGACCTGTAAGCTTAACACAAAACTGTTTTTCCAAAGCTGTGACTAATCAGTGTGAGTTCCAAAGTATGTGGGTCTTTTATGTTTCCAGCTTTTAAATTATTAGATGTTTAAACTGTAACATTTCAAGGACCTGTGGGCAATGAATGATTTAGTTTTCCAATGGTAGTGTGGTGTTGAGGAAACAGTAGGGGCACAGCATGATTTGGAGCATTATATATCATTCTGTGATATCAAATAAAGTGACAAAAGTGAGGGTTACGAATATCAGGGAAAAAGTGGGTTTAATTAATGTAAAAGTATGTTAACCATTTAAGAATAAAAGCAGCTAAACAGAGCTCCCTTAACAGCCAAGATTTAGAGCAGCACTATACCAACATTGATGCTATTGGCTGCTGAGGACAACACAGAATGGCTTCCTGTTGGGAGGTTGGGCTGTGGCACAAATAGCTACCTTGTGCGTCATCTGCTTGTGAGCAGCTGGTACAATATTAAGTCATGGGTTTGTCTAATATGTTCTGACTAACATTATGAAAATTCAGATAAATCTTGGCTACTAAAGGATGGTAGATAAGGTTTTCATAGGTTCTGTTAAATCCATATGTGCATTTTACCTACCATATTTTTACATTAACCAAACCAAAATTACCTCTGATCCTCATGAACCTCACCATTAACACCTTATTTAATATCACAAAAAAAAATATAATGCTCTGTGTCACGTGAGTAAGTCATTATTGTATTCTCTGTACACTGCACTGTCACTTAAACATCAAATCACTTAATATGCAAAGCTCATAGCACATTAAAGATAAGCTCGACTTTTACACCTTTTAGCTCATGGTTAAACCAACTAATCTCTCAAAACTATCATGAAAAACATTCCTGTTTTCACATAAATTAAGGATCTATTCCACTACATTTCACTGGTTTCATAAACAACTTGCACCAAGAACCCTAGACATTTCTCAATCCTCACCTCTTATTCCACATACACAGACAACATTTCAATATGCTTGGCTGTCTAAAACTTAATCCAAAAAAGTAACTCAAGAAAATAAGGTGTGGGTTAAGGTGTTCATGGGTCCTGTGGATTTTTAAGTTTTTCATCCACCAGATTTTTATGTTTACCACAAATTTTCCCCAATTTTCAAAGCCCTACCCATAAGCAACTTTCTTAATATCATATAATAAAACGACTTATGCAAATAACTCTCTATCAGTATTTATATTCTCCATCCACTTCCACGCACTACCTCTACAAAATAACTTTTTTTCAGCAGTGCCCTTAAATCTGGTACATACTTAATTCAGTCATTCAATATATCTCCCTTAAATCAAACATAATGTTCAACTGATGGTTGCTTGGTATGTGCCTGTAAATTGCACACTAACACCACTACAAGAGAATGTCAGCTTTACTCCACCTTCCATATCAATTATATGCCTTTAGCTACGACTGAGTCTAATCCTCACTAGTGAGGCTCTGTATCTGAGCTGACACCAGTCAAACGAAAATAATCCAGATAATAGAATTACCATGTGAACTGAACATGACTCTTCCTCCAAATCATCATAAAATTTATCATTTAACCTAAATATTGCTCTATTCTAAGACATGCCACATAGAAACGTAATAATATTAATCCGGGCGACAGCGTGGCAGGAGCTGAGCTTCCCACCGTAAACCTGGTGACTGCACCAAGGCGTAAACAGATATCAGGGTCAAACTTCCTGATATAAGACAGGGAAATCCCCTAATTTAAATACCTCCAACAATCCCTTTAACTGTCTTCGAGACGATACCCCCTCAAATTTGCCAAGCTACATTAGCATGCTACCTGGTATACCCGCTGGCGATTCGTAGGGAAAATATCAGTACGGGAAATAACCGAATTAGTACTCACCTAACCCTTCCTTCACACCACTGACATAGCGGGCCTTTCCATCCTGGGTCACATATACACTTGTTGTCCACACACCTGCCGTGTTCGCATTCTAAACTGCACTCCTGTCCCTCTGTACACACCACCACATAACCTAATAACACTAACACTATGACTAAGGTCTTCGGTCGCTCTAATTTCCTCAAAAACTTAGATTTGAACAGAAATTTCTGGAGATCCGCAGCCATCTTGGATCTGCCATTTCCGCAACTAATGACGTCACACAAAACACAGTCCAGAGTATGGGAAGACCAGACTCTCGCTCTTTTTTCCCCAGCTAATTCCCGTTATTCAAGTGTAAAAAAAAAAAAAAAAAATGGTGGAACTAAGGCACCGATGTGTACTCATTTATCATTTATCCGGATTGTCCACCTTAACGGTACAAGGTTACATGACAAGGCAGACTGTTCTCTAGACGAAGTGCATTATCTGGTCGAGGTAAGTGAAGTTAAATTAGTCCTTATATCCCGTCCCTGCTGTTATTTGTATTCCATATGCAATATGTTGGATAAAGATTTTAATGAAATCAGACAGGAGAACGTTGTCCCCTTGCTTTCAGTAATAGATTAATCTTGGGACAACTAAACTGAACTTCATGCACCTTAACCTCAGGTTATTCCCATCTTGTGTTCACAGGTAAATTACCTGTGCTGTTCAGTCTTCCTACATGTCCACATTTCTACACTGTCAGTCTGGAGCATTTCTAAAGGCACCCACACCCGGAACACTGACAACGTCTTACGGAAGTTTTATTTCTTTTTTCTTCCCAAGATAATTAACCTGAGGAAGCTTGAACAGACTTGACAATCTTCATTTATTTCCGGGGCAATTGCATGCCACCTCCTTGAATCTCGAATGTACGAACATAAAACAGTATTAAAAAGAAAATATTTATGATCATGAACAACAACTGTAACAACACAACAACAATAATGATGATAATAATGATAATAATAATAAGAATTTGTGCCATTATACGAGATGCAGGAAATAATTTGGGCAGGATTCTTTCTCACCTATTATAATTATCATTATTATCATTATAGCTTACGGCAGTCAGTGTTGAGTACCAGAAATTGATCATGTAGACGAATGAAGGAAATGAAGGAAAGCTAATATTTGGTACGAATGAATCTATTTAAGAGTTATGGCAGTGTAAGTTTCTCTCTCTCTCTCTCTATCTATCTCTCTGAAAACTAACATATTCGTGCATGAAAAAGAGACAATAATGTCGTCGGTTTAAGGCAAAGCGTATACAGTTCAGTGCACCTACTTCGCTAACTAAGCCATGCGTTGAATGCCCGACAACAACATGAGATGGGAAACCCCTGCTCGCATTTCCAGCCATTCCGTGGATGTTTCCGGGAACCACGTCCAGAGACTTTTCCTATATGACTGTATATATATATATATTGTACTAGTCTGGGAACCTCCGCCAGAATGTATTTGACAGATGGCATAATTTTTTCCGACAAGAGAGATTTTCACCAGCGAGTGGGAGGTAAAGGGTTTTATTTGACAATTTTACACGATTGTTTTGGTAGCGGTGCCAAAACAGCTTAATCATAATCGACAATCGATATTTGCGGATGCTAGTATGAGCCGTGGATTTTTCTAAACAGTTTTGTGGGCCTCACAAAACACGGAAAAAGAAATCCTCTAATTTCTACTGAATATATGGACTGTCGAAAGATGATCGCGCTGTCAGACACGTTATAATGCTGCTAATCAAGAAAATTATTACGTGAAATAGAACTTTAGACGAAAACTAAACACATTTTGTCTTGAAAAGTGTCAAATTATTCAGGTTAAACAGTGACTGCCCGTGGCGGGAAGTGAACTAACCTCTGGTAATTGGATTTAGGTGACCTACCTACCCACCTGGACGCGACCTCGTAATCCGACGTTCCCATTAACGTGATCTTGACCTTGTGTGGGGATCATGGCCTTCCCTCCCTGGGCTACCTTCCGCGTCTAACCCCTGAGCATGACGTTAATACCCTTAAGCACTTTCTGTGACTTGGGTATGATAGCTTACCCTTTGACCTGACCTTAAACATTACCCGCTGATCTTCCCGGTGAGGATCATGCAGAGGGAAGGCGATCAAACTCAAGATCGTACTGAGTGTTCTAGGGTAGCGTCTGGTCAAGGGTTGTACAGACGCGCTCTAGGTCTGTACCGTAGGGATGAAGGATTATATATACAGCCATGCTTAAGAATCTTAATGTCGTGATTTAATTGTCAGAAGCTAAACTCGTCAATTTTCTTCGTGAGGCCACCATGACGCGGGGGTGCAGACGGGTGTGTTTACATCGTTATACATCCTGGTAAGTTATCATTAGTGTTACGCTAAGGTCAACGAATACTCGAGCTCGTTCGTATAAAGGTTCAGGTTTATCATTGCTTTCCTTACTTCGGAACGAATTCTGGGTTTTATGCTTTCACATGGGCGACTTCTTGCATTCACTAGCAAGTATCTATTGTCATTCTTCTTGAAAAAAATGCTATGGCTTTCTGCAGCCAACTTTCACAGTGATTTTTCAATCCTGCGTCAGAGAAATTTTTCGGTTTTGGCTAAAAGAAAGTCTTTATTCCTGGTTTCCTTTGACTCCTTTCCTTGTATGTTACTAACGATCATCATTAAGTCTCTCTTAATATCTGGCATACAAAAGCTTCGCTAATGTGGTAACTAATTTTGAGCTTGGATATTGAGCACCAACTTCTTTACATTTTTTTTTTTTTTATGTTAGCTGAGACGGCACGGGCAGCTAGGGCCCTAATCAAGGCCATCCCATTAACGCTATATACATATATACCCTAGCCTGAGCCAGGTACCCATTTTATCGACC
>JAYMFT010099172.1:0-13810 GCA_038088735.1 Panulirus argus
CAAAAGACATGTTTTTCACTTTCTCAAAAATTTGTAAATACTTTCCCTGTCTGTTTTTCCCATTTTCTCAACTCTCTCTATATTTTAATTAGGGCCCGACCTTGATGTGGACTTTTGTCCGTGACTGGAGCCCCCCCCCCCAAAAAAAAAGGGGGGGGGGGGACGAATCTTCAACGCCCTGCCTACAATCATCAAAAATACCAACCGCACAGAGGAGAAATTTATGGGTTCCCTGGACAAGCACACCACGCCAGCCAGGGATGTGCTGGCTACGAGGGTCTGCGGGCCGCGGCTTCCAACAACTTGGTCGACCGACGATCCAACCCCAGCACCTTGCACCCAGCCCGGGCTGTTGGGGTAGAAGACCCACCAAAGACTTCACCACGTACTCACCAACATATTACCCGGAGGCCCCAGACATTGCCTGCTTTACAACAATGTGCTGTGATCTGCTGACAAAAGGATGTACAGCCATTTTACAAATTTCATATCATCCTCAGTATTTTGTGCGCTATCACACTATCGTTACGTCAAAAATCTTTCAAAGTTTACATGTATCATGGCAGCGCTTTGTTCTCCCGCTCCTCTACATATACACCACAGAAATCGATCAGTTACGACAGGCATGATCTTAGGAACCTCCAAAAATATCAATGTGCGACGTTTTACTCCCCCCCGCCCCCCTCTGCTACGCTTCTTCCTTTATGGATTGGGGGCTACGCAAGTTGGCTCAAATTTTCATGGACTAAAACCCGCGTCTAAGTTCTCTATTCGTAGAGCATTTAGTGACTGGACTATTGTGTTTTATCTTTTTAGACTACCACAGTTTCTGGAGGCAGCTTTAGCTAAACAAAAAATCGTACTACTTTACCAATTTTTTTTTTCTTTACGTTCATTTATGTAGAATTCTTCGTGTGTATACAAGGCCAATACTTTAAGCACTGCTGGGCTCTCAAGTCTTACTGCGGGTGAGGAAACTGTAATAAGCCACCTTCCCGGGGATGTTCTGTGAGCAGAGTTTAAGGAAAACTCCGTCAGGGGAGTTCTGCGAGGAGCGGCGTCAGTGCGGGGTGGGGTGTGAGGCCGGGTGGAGGGGACGGCAGGCGAGGCAGACGGTACCCAGATGAGCCATGGCCGCCTCCCTCCCCTCCTCCTTACGCAGCCCCCTGGGTGCCAGGTGTAATCTTTTCATTTGCCGCCGCCGCCCCGCTCAAAATACAACGGCAACGGGATGGCCGGGTATGGTAGGCAGGCAGGCAGGCAAGGGGGGAACGACTTGTGATGTCTGTGTTAGAGCCAAGTACTGCAGGAGCAGCCAACACTCGCACCTTAGTATTTCTTTTTTTTTTTTTTTCCCTAACAGCGTTTCGAGGGATACGAATGGGTTGGACCGGGGAAGGTGACGTTTTGAAATGGAAGGGAGTCCAAGAGTATATATAGGTGAGTGGTGCAGGGTCTTACCTCTCCGTTACCCCTCACCCATCGGTCCCCGCCCTAACCCACCCCATCTCACTCCACTGGGGTCCCCATCCCATCTCCGTCTATGTCTTGTGTGTTGCTGTACAGCCCACTTACATATGAAACGAATGTCTAAGAACTAAATGCATGAGGCACCCACCCTACATCCCTCCCCCTGTGATCCGTTCCGTGTATTAATCAACTGTTCATTCACATGGGTGACCCAACCTGTAATGTGTGCATGTGCATGTAAGAGAACACATGGGGCCATCAGCCTCGCTCTGTAATCTCAATCATGCATGACTCTACACATACATGTAATATTGGTAGACGTGTCTGCACTAAACATAAGGGGTCCTCTGTCCACCTTAGACACCTGACGTATACGTAACTACATATCGTTAAGTCTTCACACTCAAGTTTGAAGAACACCTGCAATGTCTGAGCCACGCCAGAGGACGTCAGCTGGTAAAACTGTCAGTAACCACCAGTCAGAAGTTGAACCTCCTCCTGGTGTTAACGCCACACCCTCCCATCTACTAAAATCCCTCCCCCATCCACCCACCACATCCCCCCTTCCAACCAAACACAGAAATACCGCCAGTCGCCCCTCAGCCACGGCTCCCTCTCTCTCTCTCTCTCCCTCCCTCCCTCTCCCTCTCTCTCTTTCTCCATCTGCCAAACATTCACCCGGTCGGTCCCAACTTAGGTCTCGGAGGACAGCTGCTCCTTACCCATCCCCGTTCTCGCGATGACAACCCTCCCCATCTACTAAATCTCACCTTACATATGCTGCCGCTAGGGTTAGGGAGAGGGAGGGGCGTGTATAACCTCCCCATATCTCAGTCAGCAACCCAGCTTCCGTAACAACATAAGTTAGTGCTACCTGGAGTGTTATCTGCCCTCTCCCCCGGAGTAGCATGTACCTTTCTGAAGCCAGTCTAAAATATTTCTCGGTTGTTTAAATCTATTCTTTTCCTCGGTACGATATGCTGGTCTTGCCGTACATAAATCCCCTCCCACAGTATCTACAGACTCGTTTTTCCTCGATTTTTTTTTTTTTTCCCCACTGAGCCGCATCTGACACTCTCTGTATCCGCAGTCAGGCCTAGGAGAGTTTCCAAGCCTCCACTTTCTCCCTCTCCTTCCCTACCCAAGTCAGCGTTCTGTCTCCTTCTGCGTTCATGTCTGTCTGTGCATGAAGTTTCCTGGCATCCACACCCCCTCTCCCATACTTGAACCAGTGTCTGTCTCCTCCTTCGCTCATGTCTGTGTTGGAATTTCAATTTCAACGTCAGTTTCCAAAGTTGACTCTCCGTCTCTTTCCATGCCAGAGTCACTATCCATATCATTTCCTGACTCCCAGCAGAGCTGTGTCAGAGCCTATGAAGCCTTCTTGATGACTCTCCACTACAGTATTTCCCATTCCTGAGCTTCTGTGTGCGTGTGTGTGTGTGTGTCTCTCTCTCTCTCAAAGGGAAGTGATGTCCTGAGAATCTTACATGACGCAGACTGAGGGCAAAGCACTGGCCAACACTTTCTCGTCATTCTGATTCTCATTCAGTATCACCGACATCTGTAAACAGGGGTAACTTCTTTCTCTCTTAAACTGTCTCTTTTTAACGCTTGTGTTCATGGCCAACAAAAAATTCTTGCTGGTCATATTTCCGCTAGTTATACTCCGGCACATGTTTTCCATCACGAGGCCTGTAACAGCACCTGGTGCCCTCCAAAATATACTGCGCTAAAACAATTTCTTTCCTCTGGTTACAACTTGCTCAACTTGCTCACACATCTGGGTGATACCATGTGCGGCTGTCCTGGAAACAGCATCAGCTTTTGTTCACTACTTACAACATGACCTACGGGTATGATGGCCTACACTGACCCTGATCCATAAGGGCCAGGTCCAAAGTCAGGCCATCATACCCAAGGGTAATACCACCGTGACCAAGAGTTACCAGATATAATAAATAAGATACCACGGTTTCTTTCTTTGGCATCAAAAAATGTCAGCGTTAAGTTGTTTGAGGGAATGTCAACAAGTCAACGAAGCTTTAATCAAGCTACGGTGGGCGGAGTCGAGGAATACACCAATAGGAACGGCTAAATCGTCACCAAGGTTTATCCTGCACACCTAGTGTTAACAAAACAGTCTACCCGCAGAGATGTATAGGCCAGGTACTTTCTTTCGAACAACTATAGAAAGGTATTTTCTTATTCTAGTTTCCATCAATGTACTCACATGCAGCAGCTGGGTGTGAACTACGTTTTCCAACCAACCACGCTTACCTGAAATATAACGAGAAAGAAAATATGAGCAACTCATCATAACGTTACACACAGATTCATATCAGGATACGTTTCCTGTTACTGAGATATGATCCACAAAAGAAACATTACATAGGTACATATTTTGTGCCTCCCGATACCACTAAAACCTGGTCTGGGACCTGACCTTACCTTGTGTATACCTTACGATGCTTTGGAAGGTCTTCTACCCCACAGACGAGTCTGGGACCTTACCTTACCTTACGTATGCCTTACGATGGTGTTGGAGGTCTTCTACCCCCACATTTCGATCCGAGACCATGCTGCTAGAGCCAACAGGCCTAGGTATCTAGCGCATCCTGGCGCGTCCGAAATAACTACAAAACAATACCCCGGTATACGTTAAAAATCTGGCTATAAAGTTTTGCAATAATCATAACAATCACTCCCAATATAACCAACAACTCATATTTACATCAATTGTATAAATACACTACAACTGATTCCATAACACATACTGCGCTGTCAGTCCGGTCGTCATCAATTACTACGGAGATACGAAAAAGAAAACGAACTCATACGAAGTAGTACACGGGAATTTCAAGTATGCCTCTGAGATGTCATACCTTACCCCACGTAGTGCTACACCGTCCGTAACTCTCAGGACGGGGGAGAAGCGAAAAGGGGGGAAGGAGGATTGAGAGTAGTTTGAAGCAGAGGCGTGAAGAGAGGGAAGGAAAAACATAACAGAAAATGACAGAGGGTTCTCGTGCCTGATTGGATGAGATCATTGCCACTATCACGTCTCGACCAACACCTGCTGTGGATATCTAAAACGCTCACATACTTATCACCATGGATAAGATAGTATGATGGTAAGATAAGTGTGCCTTTTGACCTCTCCCTTCTGATTCATGACAGAGGTCAGGTCAGCATAGCGATGGGTCGCGGTGTCGCGCTTCAAGGGTCTTCCCGTCGTACTTAAGAGGTTAAGTAGGCATCAACTGATTGAGATATGTCACAGATTGAGATATGTCACAGATAAGACGACCCACTTACTGTGTTCTGACCACAACCACCTTTTAATGGTATCCTTTGGGTACCCATTTCATACAGTAAAACTATAATGTAACGTATCAACCGTTTAAAACAACCAAAACAAACTTACTATAAAAAACTCACCCGGAAATAACATCTAACGTGTGAGAAATGTACGTATCAGCACATGAACCGGGTACTCTGTGCCCCTTTATATAACCCATTCAGGGGTTGTAACGAATGCACTCGCATACAGGAAGCATACATGCGTCGTGTATGATCATACAGGAAATTCTGTGTACCTTAGCGAGCGTGGGTACATAATCCAGACAGAAACACATGCCGCGAAGGGAGGGAGGAAACAATAGCACGATTACGTGGCGCGGCCAGCATGCCATAGAGAGCAGTCACAGCGCGGCGAGGCGGCCGGCCGCCCGCCACAGCCCGAGAGCTTACCGTGGTACCACCTCGCCTTGCCAAACCCTCCAACCACCAAGTCCTCCACCATGACCTCGCCTGCCTTTATCTGGCCCGAGTTAACGCTGCACCACCTGGCTCTCTCCTATCACCACCAGTGCCCGCCTGCCCCACTCCCTCCTTACCCTGTATTTCTGCCGTACCGTCGCCAACACCGTATCTCCTGCCACTTGCAAACATCACTGCCCCTCTCTCCCGCTCACCATTACCAGGGCTCCTCTCCTGCCTCCTCACCACTACCACTTTCCCTCCACCTTCTCCCTCAGAATCTTCGTCACCATTTCTAGCGCTGCTCCCCAGCAGCTCACCAACGACCACAGCGCCCTCCCTTCCCCTTACGTCATTACTGCCCCTCACCACCATGAGAGCGCGGCTCCTCCTGCCCACCATCGCCCACTGCAGCTTGTTATCCTGGCCACTCGGCGGGAGGCGTAAGCTGCACTAGCCAGCGTGCAGCACTCTGCCAGGCACTAGCCTTCCTCTGGGCCTCCCGGCACTGCCTGCCATAATCATGCATCTGACAATAATGGCGAAGCCACTTGCAGCAGGCGCCGCCGCCGCCCTCCTCCTCCTCCGGCCCCGCCAGGAGCGTCAGGTGAGGGGGGAGGGGGGGTAACGGTCGTCACCACCTTAAGGGTCGCCGGGTACGACGCTTAGTCATACTCCCACCCTCCCTCCACTCACTGGCTACCAAGAGCACACACCGTAACTACCCTGGGATGAGGTTACCCTCAACCTCTGGTGGTGGCAGTGGTAGCTAGGATACAAGTGGTGACGCTGGGTCAGTGGTGGTGGTGATTGTAAGTGAGGCGATAAGTGTTAAGTGTGGCCTTAGGTGTGTGGAAACGATACCAGTGGTGGACTGGCGGTTAGCGCTGATGGCGGCAAGTGGGTGGTGGTGGTGGCGTAACGTGCGTGAGGCCGTGCTGGTGGGGCCGGGTGGTCTGCACCATCGCCACAGGGGCGGCCTAGACGCAACACCCACCGGGAAAACAAACACCACAAATTCCTAGTGGGGCTGTGGGGACCTGCGCTGGGCGGCGGCGGCAGCATCCAAATGTATGATCATGAGCCACGAGGACTCAAGAGCAGAATACAGTAAGGCCGACTCTGCCTCGTCCTTCGCCACCCACTATCTTGCCTGGTTAACCTAACCTCCCCGGGGCCTTACACACACACACACACACACACACACACACACACAAACCCTCCTGCCCTGCCACTCACATCCTGGTCCACATCCTCTGCTCTTGTCATTGACCCACAAGATGGAACAGATTCTACGTGATGGCCGACGCAAAACTGGCAGATTAAAACTCTCTTTACCGGACAAAGCTACAAATTCACCCTGACGCGCAGGCATCAACTTACAGTAATATAGTGCAGTAAATAAGAAGTGAATGATCGTTCTCTCTCTCTCTCTCTCTATCTCTCTCTCTCTCTCACACATATAGAAGCAGAAATGGTACAGGCAAAATTATTCATCAACCGCGTGAGCTTGAAAACAAAGTAAGTAGTATTAAGAAAGAAAAAATACAAAATGGGTTAATGTGAACTTCTCATGTTTTGCAGATCCGAGCGATAAAAGTGAAAAGTTTACAGGACGAGAGAAGGACGCAAAGAAGAGAATTCCACGACTTCGCAGTTCAAGGGTAGGAAACGGTACTTTACGTACGCCTTAAAGCCCAATCCTTTTGTGTACTTGTGGAAATGCTGCGAATACAAAGATCAGTACTTTATGCAACTGTACAATATGATTATACAAGTAATGAGATATATGTAACTGGTCACTCTACGAAATATTTCATAGTTAATGGATAAATTTTTTCTTTTCTTATTTAATGCAGGTTCGAGTCATGGACAAAAGCCCACACCAAGGCAGGACCTTAACGGAAACGCGGAAGAGGGTTAATGAGGAGAAAAATTGGAAAAATATTTCAAGAACTTTGAAGAAATGGAACACCTGCCCTTTAACGTGTGTCAGGGTATGTAATGTTAGGGAAGACATGAAGAGGCAGAGTTCCGAAGCTTAGCGGTGTGGAGAAAGAAACAGATATCAAAACGGCCCACCTTTGAACTGCCAAAGACCACATGGTAATTGTGTAACGCAATACCTCGTCAAATAATACTTGGTCTAGCTTATGGTGAGGGCACATCAGCATCCAGCTCACGAGAACAAAACCCAAAGTAATACCTACAGAAAAGGGAAAGTGAACCTACATTGTGAGGTAGGGCAAGTGGGTTAAATTGTGGGGTTAGACTGGGAAAGTTGAGAGTCGAGACTGATTTAGACACAAATATGTCCGGTATATACGTAGAGCCAGAACTTTCATAGATGTGAGGACAATGCTCCATAAAGAGACGGATCGATCCTTTATATAAGCGGAGCAACTGTTCGGAGAGAGGAATTTACGGAATCTAAACAAATCTGCCAGTTTCAAGTGTGCCGTGAGGTTTCCAAGATGTTACAGGGACATTATTGTCTTCTAAGTGGTGGAATTACGGATTCCTCAAAGATGGATGGGAAAATGGTGAGAAAGTCTAGAGAGATTGATGGAGACTGGCTTTTCCATATCTTAAACTTAACCTGGTTCAATCTACTTCCACCGAGATATCCTACACAGGTCTGAGTGTACAGAGGAAGTTGCGAGTCGTGTCGAGACGCGATGCAGATCGCTCGAGAGAGAGAAAGAAGCACATTTGATGGAAATGGAGGAATGCACGTTGAGTCGTCATTTCCAACCGTTAACCATAGAAACAACAGTTGGATACAATTGAAATAAAGAGCGAATGGCACCCATGAAGACGATATAACATATTCAAATGTCCAAAAGCCAAGTATCTGTCCTAGACAACTGTGTGTGTGTGTGTGTGTGTGTGTGGAGAGAGAGAGAGAGAATCAACTGCATTGCTGCGACTGGGTAATCCAAGGATGACCTTCTGAGGGAGAGGCAGACGACAGTAAGGAGAGGGGAAGGGGGTGTCCAGCCGTATTCCTGCGATAATGTAATCTGAGCATCACCCGTGGGGCAAACACCGTCCGTGCTCCCTCATGTTACTTGTGGTCTCATGCTATGCCCCCACTGTCACCCGTAGTAAACTTCCAAGTCCATCGTAGCACGTCATCTCTCCGGTTTCCATTACCCAAGGGCGATACCTTTTGATTATACACATTATTTAACCTCTCTGACACTCCGGCCAAGGTGTGCTGGTCAGGCCACAGGCCAGACTCTTACGGACTAGGTCAAAGGCCAGGCCATCAGATCCCAGGGTGGTACCGTAACATTCCAAAGAGTAAAGTATAACAATAAACGGGATATACAATACCTTAAAACCAACAACCTAAGACAAAACGGTTCACACAGCGAAGATCCTGCCTCTCAAGACCTAAATGCATTTGAAAATAAACAAAATGCGGGTGTAAAGTTTACAAACAACAACACCTTTCATGAATAGCGACGATAGTGAGGCATCACACAAAATAGAGGCGAAACTAGTAATACTAAAAGAAAGATTTGCAATTTATGAATCTAACTTTACCATAAAAAAAGGTTAATTCGGGTAAAATCAAGGGTATCAGCTATACAAAGATCTGTTCTCATGAGAACAAGGACAACTCCTCTCTTCCATTTTCATTGACATATATGCACGATACGTTCTTTATCATCACTCCCAAAAATAACCTGGAAAGAACACGAAAATGTCGAGGGCCATAACTTACACGCACCTGGCATTGACTTCGGAAGTCGCGTACCGGGCTATATTGAGGCAGTGTTTCACCGGCCGAACGCCACTCGTCAATAATCGACAGCGCTTCTCTCTGAGCGGAATGGGAGGCCTCAGAGCGAGGCCCTGACGCAGGCATGTTAACATTACCCCGAGCAGCAGAGTGAAGTGTACACACGTGATCGTTCCTCCTGGCTTATGGATTCTCTGCACCGGTGAGGACAACCTTCAATGTCTGCATGCTTTATTGCATCTCGTACTCTTACCAAACACCAACAAATAACAGAGAGACGTCTTATGAGCTGAAGATACAAGTGCATAAAAACAGTAAGGCCTACGACGGAAAACAAAAAAAAAATAAAAGATATCAACAGAATGGCTTCAGAAACCATTTCTAAAGATACCGTTTTAAGAGAACGAAAACAACAAAAATTCAACTGTTTCGGCCTGAAGAGAACATGAACTCCTGGAGACAAATACCTCATTCATACAAGGGGCTCCAAGGAGTGAACCTGTCTATACGCGGGAGACGGGCCAAAAGATCCGGGAGGTAACGAGTCAGATTACAGCACCTTCTGAGTAAACAAGGCGGTCTCAGCTTGGTGGCCCGGATACCACGAGAACCTCTCACAAGACCCAGTGCAAAACCTAATGACGGTCCCTTGGGAAGCACCGACCGCCGCTCTCCCGAGCTAAATGCTGCGTGCTGACAGCAACCAAAACCGCTGGCAAATATGCAATAGGCCAGGTGATGTCTACAGTAGCCCTCTCAGTGCAAGGAACTAACTCGAGACCCATATTGCCGGAGTGGCAGAAATGTCTGCAACCGTGAGCTCGCGACAGCACGAGAAAAGAAAACAAATATCCTGCGTGAAAATACTGTGGAAGATCCCATCCCAGACCAATACACAAAATTCTCGAATGAGACGTCAAGCACGTCAGACCAAGGCAAACTGCAGCCCTCTCGTCTTGTCTAAGAATAGGAAGACAGTATAGATATAAACACGACCCAAGAACTGTCAACCTCCATGATGCAGTAGTTCAAAATACAACGGACGACCCTATGAATATCTTACCGAAGGTCTATTTGGGGGGGGATCGTTTGCTTCTACCTGCACGTCTTTAGTCTGAGACTCGAGCTGCTTCTCTGATCAATCAAGCTATTTCAGGCCGCGGCTCGCAGACCTCCGTACTCGCTGCAGCAGCCAGGCCTGTCAGGTACACTCCGTAGATATCCATCGAGCCAGTTGTATATTTCTGGCCCTCCGGATGTATTCATAAATTCTACTGTAGTCAAAGGGAAGTGTGAATTAATTTCGTGTTATTTGGCATCATCAACCACATCCTGGATGGTAAATGGTAATGATTTTCCGGTGATGCGAGTTACCAGTCATATAATTACAAACAATTCTATCTATAAATTCCGTCTCCTGTTCGTGTTTCCCAGAATAGTCTTAGTGAGTCCTGCCCATCGTAGTTCCTCTTCATTTACTTAAAAAATCTGGGCAAAGGACGGCTTTACCATGCCGTGGCCTTTACACTCAATGGAAGATTAAAGTTAACACATACAGGTTTCCACAACGAATACAAGAGCTTCTGAAAAGCCTCATATCCTATCACTCATTTCATTTTCCTTAATTCAATGTATCTAGTTAACTAGCAAAACCTGATGACGTACGCATACATTTAATATCACGTTTCTCGTGCTCTTTCTCCTTACAACTTCCGGGGATTTTCTGCGGTCGGTGTGTTTTCTACTGCGTGTGGGGTTTCAGGCTGAGAGAGAGAGAGAGAGAGAGAGAGAGAGAGAGAGAGAGAGGGGGGGGGGGGCCTTGTGTGGTTGCCCACGGGGGTATGTGTCAAGACTATTTCGCCCTGGCACTGGGGCAGGTGACGCTACCTGCCTCTCTCTCCATCTCCAATTTTACTAATTCCAACACTACAAGACTGCGGCCGGGAAAATCCCCGGTATGTGTCCACCATACCACGTTTTCGCAGGAGCGAAATAGGTTATCATTCTCTACTTCAAAGGAACCAGCATTTTCAGGCATTTGTGATGTGGTTACTAACTTCGTTATGGAAATCTGGCAGTCAGCATCAATTCCCATTGTATCAAATAGCGTATTAAAGATATGATCAATAATCATCACACAAAATATAAGACTCGTATCAAGTGAAGCACAATGAATTCCACAACCATGCAAAAGCGCTCTTTGATACTGCTGCTTATAAATGTCCAGATCTGAATTCTTGTAATTGTCCAGCTATAAAAAAAAGTTCCTAGAAATGAAAATGAATTTTTGATTGATATTTAGCTTCCTCTCCGGCCGATCTATCTCTGTCGATGATGATAGATCAGCTTCCCCCATTTTCAACATTAACAGCGGTGTCCCCCAAGGGTCTCTCCTGTCCCCTCCACTCTTTCTCCATTTTTTTCAACGATTTCCTCGCCTCCACAAGTAATCCAATGCAAATACGCTGACGACTCAACAATGCATTCATCCACATCCTTCAATTCTGCTCCCTCTTCTCTCATACGATCTGCATCTCGTCTTGACTCAGCTTTCCCAATAAACTAAGACTTGGACAGGATATCTCAGTGGGTTACACAAAACCTTGTTAAGTTTAATGCCTCCAAGACCCAGTTTCTACCTCTCTCTCTATTGAAAACTCCTCACAACTCTCGTCTCTTCTTTGACGGTTCTGTAATTCCACCTCTTGACTCATTGAACATAATTGGTATTACGGTAACATCCACTCTTTCTTGGAAACCCCACGTTTCAGGAATAGCTAAGTCTGCCTCTAAGAAACTGGGTGTCCTGTTTAGATGTCGAAACTTCTCTTCTGAACAGTTGCTCTGTTTATACATGGGATTGAATCGTCCTTGTATGGAGTACTGCTCTCACATTTGGGGTTGTTCTAGCTCTGTATCCTTGCTTGACAGAGTTGAGTCGAAAGCGATCCAACTTACAAACTGTCCCGGGCTAACTTCCAAACTTTACCCCCCTGTACTACCCTGCAGTGTTGGTTCATTTCCCTCTTCTATAGGTATTACTTTGGTTTTTGCAATTTATTAATGATTCAAAAGTTTTCTCTCTTGTTAGTACTTACTTCTAGAGTACCAAGCAGGCATTTTTGTTATTAAAAGACAGATTCAAGAGAACAAGTTTAGTTTTGATTGAAAGAATGATTTCAGAATAAAAGCTACCCATGTAATCTCATCCCTTCCTTAATGATAACTACAAAAGAGAAGCTGAAATCTCTTTACACAAAAACTGCATCACAGGCACAAATTTATGTGAACTTCTCTCCAGTTTTTGTGGACTTCATGGCAGTGTTTAAAGGCTTCTTAAATTTTGGTACATGACATGTAGTATATCATCTTTTATAATATTTAATCACAGTGTTGAGAAAGATAAGATATTGATGAAAAGATGAATTTTAGCTGTCCATCTAATCTTAAACTTTGAAATATAGCTCAGTAACAAGAGGGAAAGTTAAGCATTTTTCCACACTAACTCAAGGCAGGAAGTATGATGCTTATACAGGTGCTAGGTGATTATGTAAGTGCAGATGATTATTCAGTGATAAGATGATAATAGCAGTGCCCCTTACTGTCTCGAGACGTTATCTCACTGAATATTTGAATTTTGTAGAATATGATAGCTAAAAGGTTCATAGAATTATGACTCTGAGTCATTATATATGATAGCTAAAAGGTTCATAGAATTATGACTCTGAGTCATTACCATAAGTATTGGAAAACTTATCATTCTGTGTCTCAAAAATTTTTGACAATCCACAGATGCAAACAACTGATCTTCGACTAAAGGTTACTTTATGACTTGCTTGTATCTTTAAGGTATGTCAGCAAGTTGGATTGTCCATAGTTTGTGTGCTTATTTGATGAATAACTTTTCTGGCATTTACTGATTTGCAACTTTTTTTTGTCTATAAAGGTAGAGTGAAAGTGCATGTAGCTCTGCATTGTTTGTGCAGCAAAATTAAGGTAAAAGGCCCTGATCTGTGTAGTATCATGTAAAGTGCTTTGCTTAGCATAATATATACTTGATTGCCTTGGCTGGTGCTGTACATGCATGGTCAGTGCTTAGACAGTGTTTCTATAACCTACTTTGTGCCTAACAGTTGAAATGATAAATTGAATCAGTTTCTTTTAAGATTAAGCTTATTCTGTTTCTATTGATAAAAGTTAGTACTTAGAGGTGACAGAAGAATTATTAGCATACAAGTAGTGTATTAGGGACTTGTTAGTGCTTGTTGAACTGTATTGCAATTACAGGGTTGCCCAATACAGTAAAATCAAAAATAGTCAGGATGAAAAGTCTTCATTTCAAGAAGCTAGCAAGAAATGTAGTAAAGGAAGAGGATCTGTGATATTGTCATTTAGTTACACACTGAATTGGATAGTATGTTTTGTTCTGTGGAAAATGTGGCCACCATTATTTTTGTTTTAGATGTGTGATATACATAATGAATAGGTGAAAAGCTATGTAATCATTACTGGATTATTTGAGGAAAACAACTATTTTGTATGACTTTAATTGCTGAAAATGACAGGTGTTAACACTAGATTAATGTATATTTTATCCTTGGGGATAGGGTATCCCTGGGGATAGGGGAGAAAGAATACTTCCCATGTGCTCCCTGTGTGTTGTAAAAGGTGACTAAAAGGGGAGGGAGCAGGGGGCTGGAAATCCTCCCCTCCTGTTTTTACTTTTACAAAAGAAGGAGCAGAGGAGGGGGCCAAGTGAGGATTTTCCCTCTAAGGCTCAGTCCTCTGTTCTTTATGCTACCTCGCTAATGTGGAAAATGGCAAATA
>JAYMFT010099183.1:0-13810 GCA_038088735.1 Panulirus argus
CTCTCTCTCTCTCTCTCTCTCTCTCTCTCTCTCTCTCTCTCTCTCTCTCTCTCTCTCTCTCTCTCTCTCCTCACCTGTTCTTCCTGCCTGAGGGACCACCTGGGCAGCCTCACGGCCTCGGCCACTGTCTCATCGAGCCACAACTATGCAAGGAACTCCAGCCTCCCTTAGCCAGCCGGGGCCACCCTCGATGACCACATTCCCCGCTGTGATGTCGCTGTCTGTAACCCCCTTCCGCCTCGCTCCCTTCTACCTTCCTTAATCCATCACCCAGCCACCTCCTTCCCCCTTCCCTCCCTTCCCTCCTCTCTCACAGTCACGGGGACGACGGCCGCTGCGCCTCCTGCCCTGAGGGTGCAGCACTCGAGGTAGTTCCTCCCGCCGCCGCTGTTTTGTGTATCGTCTTGAGCTTCCAGGAACGTACGTACGTACGGATATGTGATGGTTGGAGTTACGGAGGTGTGATTCATCGTGCCTGGCCCTTGGATATATTGTTTGTTGATACGACATATATTTAACACACACAGTATATATATATATATATATATATATATATAGTGGTGTCACTATACCTGTTATAACCCCACGACGATATGACTTTTGGCTGTGATGACCTTGGCCTTTGACCTGACCTATAATTTAGGGTCATCAAAGTCAAAGGTTGCGCCATCGTGCTAATTGGGTTAACCACAGTTGAATATATTTGACGGCAGGTCATTCGTCCTGAAATCTGCATTCATTCAAGGTTTCAGGGGCGCTCGATTATGAGTCCAAGTTCCTCTGTGATGGTGAGCACTGAGAAAAGGATTGCATAAACATGAGCAACAACCACATAAATGCTACTGACGGTGAATTATGAAGCAAGAAAGTGAGGTAATGAGAGATGAGTTTAGCAGGTGTTGTGGCTCAGGTGTCGTGCAATGGGAGGATTGCTTGTGTGCCGGGTCTAATGGAGCGCCAGCAGAAGGGAGGAGGTGTTGGCGAGATAATGAATTAGTGGGCGATATGTGCAGCAGTAGGCGTGACCCGTTGGTCCTGTAGTTAAAATTGTCCGTTGAGACAGTCGATGGCGATGTCCCATGGGAATCCTGCTGAAGTGATAAGAGTCGGCGTACTTGGGATGAGGCACGACAGGTACCCTGCAGGAGAGAGACAGGCCAGGAGTCTCAAGGCGAACGGTTACTGGGCGGAGGCACGTCTCGTCGTCCAAGAGCACGCATGCTTCCTTGAGTGACCGTGGTGGCTGCCGCGGGGGTATATGAGTGGGAGTGACCGCCATGTCCATTGCGGTGGGATTCTGGAGGGTTACAGACATCCTATAAAGACAAACGGTACAAGGTACACCATGATTACAGCCACATCATCTGTTGTAACCACAGACACACCGTCTGTTTTAACCACGGACACCCCGTCCGTTAAAACCACAGACACGCCATCTGTTTTTTGCCACGAACACACCGTTTGCTGTAACTATAGACACGCTCGTCTGTTACGACCACAGCCAATACAGTCTAATTATAGACACACCGCCTGTTGTGACCATAGACACGCAGTCTGCTTTAAACACAGACGCCCCGTCATTCGCAGCCGAAGACGCCTGGTCCATCAGCACCACACCCGTCCTACTCAGCCCTTGATCCTGCCTGTCTCGTGTTTACATTTGTATATCCTGCCCTCGTTTCCTCCCAGACGCCTTCCCTGCTTCCTCTCACTCTAATTATTTAAGTGTCATACCAATCCTCCAGGCCTCATCCGTAACGGCAGCCCTCCCTCATTTTCCCTGCCTCATTTCCACACACCCGTGGGTCCGTGAATGAAGTAATTAGACTGTTTTTCCGGCTTGTTCCCACCACTGACGCGGCACATTAACCACCCCTGGCTCTCTCCGACGCGTCGCCACGCGCGCGGGCGGGAAGTGAAACCTCTGGCCTCAAGTTTAGCTGGGAAGGTTCAGGTGTAGGTAACAAGGGCAGATCACGTTTTATGTAGTTAGACTTAGGTGATGTTAACCGGGCTAAAGTGGCTTGGATAATGATCACAAGCCATTGCATTCTTGTGGATTGGAAGTGATTTGAGGTAAACGAGTTTAAAGAAGACTTGCGTATAAGGCAATAGATGTGTTTAATTCAGAGGCTTTAAGTGTATTATCCAGTCCTTGGTTTACTGGTGGATTGTTGAGTGGTTTAACCAAACTCGAGGTGAGGTTTAAGCATGAACTGTATCTTAGCATAGGACAGGTAATGTAGGTGCAAAGATGATCGTGGACCGTGCTTGGTTAGGCTACATTTAAGTATAGGATTTGCTTTGTTGGTGTGTAAAGGACCATGAGCCATACTAGGTTAGGCTGTATTTCAGCATAGGACCTGCTGTGTTGATGTGAAGAGGATCTTGGTATCAAAACTATGAATGACAGGTTAGATTAAGTAACTGATATTTTCCCTAAAGGGGGAGGTTAAAAATCGGTTAAATTCATCACCCGATTGAACGGTTAAATGTCTCATGTGTCCTTGTTAAATACCTGTGTTTATGCTCGTTATCGTGTGCTCTGTTAAATATGTGCCGTGGCTTTGTTAAGGGATGGAAGGCCTTGTTAAACGCCTGTATTTATGCTCGTTGTTTTGTGCTTTGTTAAGGGGTCCCGTGGCTATGTTAAATTATGGAAGGGCTTCAGACTGTACGTGCCTTGCGGTGGGTGTTAATGTTAGCATAGTCTTGTCCGCTGTCTTTCTGTTGTGTTAATTTCTGTGCGGCTGTGTTGCTTACAGCGTGACGATTCAAGCTCCGGGTGTCCATGTTACGTTTAGGTTGGCTGTGTTAGATACCGGGTGATCAGGATCGGTTGATGTTTGGCCGTGTTAACTGCCGTGTGGCCTGGCTAGTTTATACTGGTTTTGCAGTTATTGTGTAACCGTCTGAATCCCGAGGGGAAAATTTGTTACTTTTAGTCTGGCTGTGTTGATCGTATGGTTATTTCAGTGTAGCCGTGTTAACTGCTGTGTTCAGGTTGACTTCCGAAGTCATCGGATGGCCATCTTGGTCGTTGTGTAGCCGTCCTGGTCGTCGTGTGGCCATCCTGGTTGTCGTGTGGCCATCCTGGTTGTTGTGTGGCCATCTTGTGTGTCTTATGACCTTCCTGGTTGGCGTGTGGCCGTCTCAGTTTCCCTGTGGCCATCTCCGTCGCCGTGTGACCCATTTTGGTCGCCGTGGGGGCCATCTGGGCCCTCGTCTTGTGGCCACGTTAGCTACTCTCAGGCCACAGCACCTGGCGCCGGGGGTCCTCTACCAGGTGTCAGGTGGTCTCTTAGGGAAAAACGCCCATATGGGGGGGGGTTCCACGTTCCCCCCCCTCCCCTCACTCCCACACTGCTCGACTCGTGATGTCATCATCCCCCCTTAACAACCAAAGGGGGGGGGGAAAAGAGGTGGAGGGAGGAGGGGGGGGTCCTCCCCCCTCCCACTGCCCCCTGGAGGGCAAGCCCTGCCTGCCCCGTGCCCCGGGTGAGGGACCCAGTTCACCACGGCAGCTAATCAGCTGCAGGAATTCTGGCCTCATTTCGGGCCAGCTGTTGCCGTGGGTCGTGGTTTATCACTTTTAGGGGGAAGGTGGGGGGAGGGGGTGTTGGTAGTGGTGGTGGTGCCGGGAGGTGTGGGGGAAGGGGTACAGAAGGAGAGTGCCCTACTGGAGGAGGAGGTAGGAGGTGGAGGATGTGAGTGGCGTCAAAGAACTTCACACTCCAAAGGCGTTGAATTTCCCTGCTGCTGGAAATAGCGCAGCCTTGGGCTGTAGGAGCCTTCATAGGGAGGTCCTGGGTAACAACAGGACTCCTTCATGCAAACTGGTCCTGGGGTGATTATAGATAATAGATAGTCAGGATGAATACGACCTGGGTGTGGGAGGCCCCGGGGAAGGCTTGGTACTGGCTTTCTGTAACCACAGTGGGGCTGAGGGCACCGCTGAAGCCTTCCCAGTGGGTATTATACTGTTGTTGGCACTTCCCACTGCCTGTGTGACTTATTTTTATAGAGGGGAAGGGGTGTTAGTCTCTGGGAGAAGTTGAACCCTGCCACCCCCATAGATCCAAGACTCGGTCGAGGTAATGACACGAACAACAAGACAGTATCGTTAAACTGGGAGACTGTAAAGCCATTTTTTTCTTCCGAATAAAGATTAACACCCACTTATCTGATAATGAACCTTTGAACCTTTCTTGTAGTGAACCTCTGAACCTTTGTCTTATCGTTCACGTCGGTGCTCAGGACCGACTAAAGGCCTTCTGGGTTGCCTCGATCGGCACAGTGCCACTGAACTGACGTACATTAGAATACAAGCAATATTGGAAAGTCCTTGTGTGTAATTTGATGTCGCACACTGAAACGTTCCCCTCGAGCTCGGAATGGGTTTCGAACCCCAGAAATCATACGGGGTGTCTAGAGGCTCCCCCTCTGTTCCTGTCTTTACAGAAGCTTCGATAAACGTTTTAGCTCCTGGAGCAGAATTGGGAGTTTGGAGGTGGTGGTCCCACCTCCCCACAAGAGGCGGCTTGCTGCAGCTGTAGCACGTGTGTTTCATTAGCCCAGTTTTTGTCTCACTCGAAATTCTTCATGAACCACTTAGCGGGAGAGCCTCGCGAAGCCTGCACCAGCACACAACGCGGTGTGTGGCGCGGTAAATGAACATCCTCGCTTCAGCGTTATGTCTCTGGGCGTTATTTCTCTGCGGGAAGTCTGTTTTCTCTCCAGCCGTTTAACGAGAAATGTCGGGTTGTGTTTGGAGCCACACAAGCCCGCCTGTCATGACGGAGGCGTCGAGGACTTGACCGGCCGTGTTGCGTCTCTCCGTCGGCGACGAAAAGGGAGTCTCGGCAGGATCTGGGGCGGGATTTGAATAATTCCCAGGTGAGCCGAGGAGATGAGTGGATGCGGAGGCCTGCTGGATTCTGGGTGATTCTCGTGGAAATTGGACGGTGCCGCTTTATCTCTGAGGGTTCTTTATCAGTCTTGGATGGTCCTGGTGAATCTTGGGTGGTCCTGGTGAATCTTGGATGGTCCTGGTGAATCTTGGATGGTCCTGGTGAATCTTGGATGGTCCTGGCGCAACTTGGATGGTCCTGGTGAATCTAGGATGGTCCTGGTTGATCTTAAACCGTTCTAGGGGATCTTAGGTAACCCACATGGGTTTTAGATGATGGCCGATGACCCTGTAGTGATAATAGACTGGTGGACTCTCTGGCAGATTTTGACAACACGTAGAGTATGATGAGTCCTGGTTGAGTCCGATGACTCTTGATCGGTCCCACACGGACTACAGCTCGGTGCTGGTGGTCCTGGGTGTGTCCCGGATGATTAGAGGGAGTCCTGGTGAGCCCTGGTTGTGGCCGGATCCTGGGGAGTGGGACTGCTGAGCTTGTCAGTGCGTATGTGGCATCATGACGCCCTCCTTGTCCCGCCTGGTCGCGCCGCTGCCTTAGATGCTACAGGATACTAGCGTGGTGACAGCTGCAGACACTCGCTCTCCGCCCTTACCGACCCCGAAGCTATATGGTATTAATCACCTAGTTAACAGAACGAGAATACAAGTAAAGATAAATGAATTCACGGCGGCTCACTTTAATTTAAAACAGGCTTTCGGGAATTCCCGCCAAATCCGTTCTTTTATCGCAGACACGCGGAATCTGTATATTGTGTTGTTCAGTGCTGATGCGCCGGGGAACTTTTACGTGTTTGTCCCGTTTAATGAGAATTATTTCAGGATGTTTTATGAGATCATAGGAATATTTGTGTTCTTTTGTCGAGTAATTGTCGTCACATTATCATAAATTGTTTAAATAGTTATTAAAACGTCGAAAAAAATAATTCATTTCATTCTTTCATGCTTAGATTTTTCTCTGACATTAAATGGTACTATTTTTTTGCTTTGTATACTTTTTTTTTCAAAGTCCAATAGTATTTTTGTTGTTTCTCGTTATGGATTATTTTAGTCCATCATTGTGCTGCGACAGGGATTCAGGAGTTTCGAACGCAAACGCTCACTGTTGGAAGATGAGAACGCCTCGCTCGGCCAGTGCCTTTGTCCGCAGGTCCTGACCCACTGCTCTTGGAGATGTACTTTTCCAACTCGCGTGTGGTAATGTGCACCGATGACGCACGTATCAGACGTGGAACTGCGCTCAGGTAAGTCGGAGTCGTGTTTAGGATGATTGGGTAGATTAAGAATTATCGTAATTGGTAAAGGTACTTGAGCATAAAGGTACGACCCTGGAGCACGACGTTAAGACCCTGGAGAACGACGGTACGACCCTGGAGCACGACGTTAAGACCCTGGAGCACGACGGTACGACCCTCGAGCACGACGTTAAGACCCTGGAGCACGACGGTACGACCCTCGAGAACGACGGTACGACTTTTGGATATGATGGTCCGGTCTTTGCCGAGCCTGAACCTTCGAGGTTAGTTGCAGTGTGTCGCTTGGCGGAGGACGTCCTGAGGTTAAAAGGAAATGCTCGTAAGTGTTTTGTCTTGAAACATTCTTTAATAAGAGCCATTTAGAAAGTAGAGCGATGATAACTAACAGTATTCTTTGTTTTAGTGGCAAACACGGACATAAACCCTCAGCATGGTACTGTGAAGGCGGTGTTTAGGTGCGCTGAGGTCAAGTCGACAGCTTTCCATGTGTCGACATCCTTGGGATAAACGCTCTGTTGCAAGTCGACAGTTCTGAACATGTGTCGACATCGTGCGAAAGGTTCTCTGCAAAGATTCAGTACGTTTTGAGCACCTGTCGACATCCTTAAGAAAATGTCGCTGTAAGAGTCGACAGTTCTGAGCATGTGCGGACACCTTGAGAGGAATATTGTGGTAAGTGGGAGGTGTTTCTTGATTTAAGAACAGCTTCGACTGCTAAGTCAGTCGAGCTGCCACACGAGCAAGCACCTCCAGCCGCTGCGCTACAATAAACATTTAACAAAGAGGAGATGGCTAAACATGAATTATTATTAAATTACATTCACAAGGTCATTTTTCTCGGCAGCGACGTTTGCATCACGTAAAAAGAAAACTTTGTGAAGTCTTACTTTTATTAGGGGGCTGTGAGGAATTTCGTGAAAAAAAGTTGTTGGTGCAATGTTATTACTTCAGAATGATACCTTTGAAGTTTTCCTTTGTTTTTTCTGAGAGAGAACTCATAGCCGAGGTATAGAGTCTCATATATATATATATATATATATATATATATATATATATTAACGATTTGCCGCGCGCTTGGATACGGGGTTCGATTCCTGGGCGCCTAGAGGTAAATCATGATCATCTATTTCATGTTTGCAATACATGTTACTCACACACACACACACACACACAAAGGCAGATCCCTCGCGCCAGTACCTACATCAAGGTTGGGCTTGCTAGGGGACGAAGAAGAAAAAGAAGTCTCTAATTCTTCAGATGATGAAGGACCTGCCTCGTAAAGGAAGATGGACCGTACATTAGGAGACGCAGGAAATACAAGGAGTTACACACACACACACACACACACGAATGTGAGATGAGTGCTTACGAATGTCTCCGTGAACATGATTTAAAAAAGTGATTCACTAGAAAGACTGAACAGAATCATTAATCTTTCCATTGTGAAATGACAGAAAGAGAAATAATGATTATTTGCAGAATGGCTTTAATGATGCTTGGATATATTATTTGTAAGAAGGAAGTTGTGTACACAATCAGGACGTTAGGTTAGGAAAATATTGGAATAGTGGCGCGTGTGTATGCCCGTGGCTGGTGTGGAAGAGGGTTGCAGTGAGGTTGACCAGGAAGAGTGATGGGGTGCGGTGAGAGTGCGGGGAAAGTTGTTTTGTAGCAGTTAGTGACGCGTCTCGTGTGAAGAAGTATTCTGATGAGGAGGAACTCAAACAAGGAAGCGTTTGAGTTGCAGTTTGGTCACTGATAAGGTTATGAGGAGCTCTGACTGGCTGTAATGTTGTTGTATTTATGGGGTTTGAAGGGAATGGATGGATGCTCTTATATTGCAGCTGATGGGATGTTAATGAAATCAACGAAGAAAAAGTAAACTGATTTATTTTTTTAAGATGAAATGAATCTGAATGCAAATGTACCTGAAAGCAAGACGCTTGTGTCTGAGTGCTAGTTGACAGGACTTAAGTATCAGGAGTTTGAGGACCCTGGTGTATAATGCCTCGGAAATTACCTGAGATGGGTGGGATGGAAGCCGGGATGGAAAGGGTTTTGGAGGTGGAGGCGTGAGGAGGGTGAATGCCTGGTGAGGCCGTCGGTGAAGGCAGTTGAGGAAATGAGAGGTGTCACGTGTGGCGGGACTTGACACGAAGGGAAAGGAGTGGACGGTGTAGCCCAGAGGTGGTGAGGGAGTCCTGGGTGTGTATATAGCTGGAGGGAGGCGGGAGGCGTGTGTGCATCAGGCCGAAGCAGAGGATGTACTACCCTGCCGGAGGCTGCCACGGAGCCTAAACATGAACTCACACCTTTTAGTTTCATAATCCGCTGCCGCACTTCCCCGTCTCATTCGTACTCGACGTAAACCTTCTGGGTGTCAGACGGAAGTGAGGAATACTGAGAGTAACAGAATTCAGCTTCGTGGAGCTGTAAGCGTTGGTATGAACATGGATGCAGGACGAGTAGCGGCGGCTGGCCCGTGGCTGCAAAGGGAAATAGATCTGGGGGCTTAGGAATAATCCATTATTAATTAAATTGTTTTAGTTTTTCTGTGCCCCTTTTTTTTCTTTTTTTGTTGCGTTTCTTTACGTAAATGTTTTTAGTCTGAGGGGAAAACTCCTTCATGTGATGTTTACAAAGTGCCAGTGTACGCCATGGGTATTTTATTACTTTTCTACTTTTTTAGATTTTACGTGAGCACCAGAGAATATTTTATAGGTTAGCAAGCCATGCCCAGTGCACACGCTGACGTGTTTTTCCTCAATGTAGTGGCACCCGGCACTGGTGGTGCCAGTTGTGAGCCCACACGTCACCTGGTGACGCCACAAGAACTTAAGCCTTGTATCACTGGGCCACCAACCTCACGTCACCTCTCAAGTGAAGATCCATATATATATATATATATATATATATATATATATATATATATGTGTGTGTGTGTGTGTGTGTGTGTGTGTGTAATGTTTCCTCCAACAGGATTAGTAGACACCTCGATGTTGTCCCACGACTTAGGCTGGGCTGTAGATACTAGTGGGGGTTTGTTGCCCCTCCTGTTGATAATGAACAGACCAAACGTAAACCATCCCAACAGCAGTAATGCCCGCACCTTGGAGCATTAGATCCTTGACTGTTGTAAAATCAGTGAGTCCAGAGATGATTCTTGCCGGACATTACATGTGCAAATATTTCATCCATAACGATGTCCTGCCTCGGATACGTGAAAGGTATCAAATTTGCATATTGTAAATATTACTTTTCTTATTTATGTCATCTGATAACTGTTGTTCAGCTGTTGTAAACTTCACTTACCATGTAATCTGCCAGATCATTCACTGTGTTGTCCAAACCCTGTTAACACTTCCCTCACTATGTAACATAGAATGTATTTCAATAAGTGAGGCCTAGAACCTGGACATTTTGTGCTCAGGAGGGGTAGGAGTGCACAATAAATTAGCCTCAGTTGCCGTAAGAAAAATGATTGGATTACATTTAGTCGGCACGATGGCTACCCTGCTGGGCCGACAACGCAACCCGCCACATCGAGACAGACCCGAACGGGTAACAATCATTAACTCACCTCTGGTTGGGTAGTGACAGTGACGATGTAGACACACAAACACGCGCACACGTTTAGCCATCGCCGGTAGGGGAAGAGCATCCACCCGTCCTCCTTCCCGACAGCCTCATTCCTCCCACATCCCATGACCCCGGGCACTCTAGCGCTACCTCAACACGGGGCTTCGGGGAGACAGAGATTCATACGCACCGAGGCCCCATCTGGGCTGCCGAGGAGGGAGGGTGTTCGCAGGTGGTATTTGCCGTCTCCTGTCATTCGGATGCAGGGGCGAGCACCGCCCCTACTCGTGTGTAGGGAGTGGTTCACGGGTGATCCTTGAGCGCGACGGTACGACACTTGAACGTGAAGTTGCGATCCATGACCATGGCGGTACGATCTTTTGCGCGACGGTACGACGCTGGTATGATAGCCTGGCCTGCCATCCACCTGACCACTGCGGGCCAGGTGCAAGGTCAGGTCACCACTGTTACCCAGGGCCCGTACCGATGCGTCGCAGCGCGGGCACTGGGGCCGTGGCTGGACGCGGTCGGCCTCGCCTGACCTCAGTGTACTTGCTCTTCCACGGGACCCCTGTGGCAGGGTTCCTGGTTGGGTTATTGGATACCCTTGGTGGTGGTGTTGTGGTACTGGTTGTGGTGGAGATGATGATACCTGTGGTTGTGGTTGTGATCGTTATGGTCCTGATAAATCGGTGCGGCGCTGGTTGTGGTAGTGTTGGCCGCGGTTGTGGTGCTAGTGGTGTTCGGGGGGGGGGGTTGTGTCAGCGGTGGGGGTTGTGGCTGGGGTGTTTTTGTGATGGAAATAATGATGGATTTGTCGTATTCCATTCCTCCGCCACTCGTACTATATCGTTACTTCTGTGCATCGTAATATGGCCTCTGGTTCTCCTGTCCTTGGTTCTTTCGAAAATGAAATCACTTGACATCAAACTAGAAAGTTTAATGTTGTGTGATCAGGTCACATCCTACTCCTCTCTCTTCATACTTACGCACATCATCTTGGCCGGGAGAGCCGGCACAGCTTACCAAAGAAGTCAGCCATTATGGCGTTCAGCCCTGCCGTAAATGTTCCTTCCTTCCTCCCTTCCCTTCCCCCCATCGCCCAGTACTGCACGTAAAACCTTTCTCCTTAATTGTAAATTCCCGAACAATTGTGAGAGCGTCAAATTAATCCCGAAATTAAATCCGGCTCTTCGCGTTTAGCCCTCTCGATGAAGGAGGGAGAGAGAGAAAGAGAGGGAGGAAGAGGAAAAATAGAGAAAGAAAATATTGCAAAAAGTTTTTAAAGCGGAATTACCGGTATTGTTCGAGACGTGTGTGTGTGTGTGTGTGTGTGTGTAGGGCGGGCGGGTGGGCAGGCGTTGAAAATACACACACACACACGCACACACACATGGAGAAGCCCCATTCTAATGTGGTGGTGGAGTACCTTCCCTAATTCGTTGCTCTCCCTCTGTAAGACGATTGTCCGGTGTTGCCGATGTGATTACTGCGGCACACCTCGTCCCCCTTTACCAAGCGTGGAGTGCACTGTTGATTACTAGGCGCTGTGCACAGCTCCGTGTCACGTTAGACAAAAGATAGATGCGTGATGAAACATAGTGTTGCTGAGGTACAAGGGTGTACTTCGATGTACTGTACGGGAGTAGATTGTGCCACAACGCGGCGTGATACTGTACAATGTGTACTGCAACATAGCATACAATAGAATATATTACATGATAGTGTGCTGCAGTAGAGAGTGTACCACGACATAGCGTACTTCAACGAATATTGTACTGTACATGATGTATTACAACAAACACTGTACAACAGATACTGCGCTACAATAGGTAGGGCATTAGTACAGCAGGGAACGTCTCTCTTAGTTACGTTTAATTGGAGTTGAGAGTCTGACGACGGTACTGTACCGTTGTGTAGAGTCGTATGGCACTGTACCGTTTAGTAGAGTTTCTTGACGCTGTATCGTTGTGTAGTGTCTGGTGGTACTGTGCCGATGCATAGAGTCTAGTGGCACTGTACCACTGTGTAGAGTCTGGTGGCACCATACCTTTGTGAAGAGTTTGGTGGCGCTGTACCGTTCTATAGAGTCTGGCGGCACTTTTTCCTTTTGTTAACGTCGGAGGCTCCAGTCACGGACGAAAAATCCAGATACAGGCCGGGCCTTATGTGATACATAGAGAGATTAATAAAAGGGAGAGAGAGAAGAGACAAGGGAAAGTACTTACAAAATTTTGGAGGATGTGAAAAACCTGTCTTTTAAAATATCAGGTCATAGTTATTGGGAAAGACATGAGAAGGTTGAGAGTTCCAAAGCTTCGACGTGTAGGGAAAGAAACAGTTGTCAAAACGACCCACCCTTGAGTTGCTAACGGCCACACGGTAATCATGTGACGCTGCAGCTTGCCAAGTATTGCATGGTCCAGCTAGTGGTGGGGGCACACAAACAGCCACCTCTCGGGGAAAGTGAACCAATATTGCGGCGCAGGGCCGGGGGGTCAGGTTTGGAAGTTAGCTTGGGACAGTTTATAAGTCGAATCGGTTTTGACTCAGTCGAGTAAGGAAACAGAGCTAGAACCACCCCAAATGTGGGAGCAGTACTCCATACAAGGACGAATCGATTCTTTGTATAAACGGGGCAACTGTACAGGAGACAAAGTTTTGACATCGAAATAGGACGTCATTGACAGTACTTCGGCTCCTGTACTTTTGTGTAGAGTTTGGCGGCATTGTACCGTTGCATATTTTCACACACACACATATATTATTATTATTATTTATTACTTAATATACTTGATCGCTGTTTCCCGCGCTAGCGAGGTAGCGTCAGGAAACAGACGAAGAAAGATCCATTCACTCATACACATATATATACATACATGCAGGTATATGCACAATACATACATATACATACCAACATATACATATATACATACATATACATACACAGGCGTATACACATATACACATGTACGTACATATTCTTACTAGCTCGCCTCCATCCATCCCTGACACCACCCCGCCCCACAGGAAATAGCAATATATATATACATATATATATATATATATATATATATATATATATATATATATATATATATATAAAGTTAAGCAGCGAACTCGTCCTTTCGAAGAGACAGGATCAATCCTGCGAGAAACTGATCGGACGAGTTGGCCTCAGCGTCCCAGGCTGGCCGGACTTTCTCTCGGAAGACAGACAAAAGTTCTCGCATCAGCCGCGTCTGGCTCACCCGTCCAGTACGTCCTGTCACCTGCCATCGCCCCCTGTCACCTGTCTCACAATCCTACCTGTCTTATTAGTCTTCGGTTCGTTTTCTTCGGCTCTCGCCCTGTCCCCTCGTCTTCCCCAGCCTGTGCTACCTGCAGGAGAGACAGACAGACAAACATTCATCCATCCCCGTCTACCACCTATTTTATATGTCGTCAGCCTGTCTTGTCAGCACCCTGTCTAATGTGCCGTCAACTCGTCACGTCTAACACCTACCTGAAATGTCAACCTGTCCTGTCCAATCTGTCTTCAACCCGTCCGGTCTACCACCTGTCTAATCTGTCGTCAACTCGTCCCGTTTATCGCCTGGTCGAGTTTCCAGTTGGGCTGGACCCTCCTGTCTTTCAGCCAGCGTTGGCAGTCCGGGCCGGCCAGGGCGCTTCATGACAATCAGTCGGGTTATATAACCCCAAATGTCGCATCTCTCATCGGCTGCTCCAGGGAGAAAAGCTCGAGGCAACACAACTGGCGCTCCATTTGCTCTCATCGCTGGAACGCACTCAATGCTGCTGGTATAAAGGTGAAGGTTGTGCTGAGCCTTCCTCCAGCCCCGCGCAAAACTGGAAAAGATGACTGGGTCAAGTGGTAATTTCGTTGCATATTACGCGAACGATGGGCACAGGGTATTATGTCATGGCTGTAGTGCAGCAAGACAGTGGAAATGGCAAATTATGCAAACATGATTATATATATATATATATATATATATATATATATATATATATATATATATATATATATATATATGTATATATATAT
>JAYMFT010099194.1:0-13810 GCA_038088735.1 Panulirus argus
TATATATATATATATATATATATATATATATATATATATATATATATATATATATATATATATATATATATCAGCCACCTTTGTTGCAGATACGTACCCGAGCAACTTCTAAGGTTCTCAAACCTTCCCCCAGCCTCTATAATCATAACTCGCATCCTCATTCCCCCAATTTTCTTTGGCTAACCATAATGCCACCTCTGTTTACATTCACCTGCATGCAGTCTCCACTTAAGAAATCCTTTTTCGTGGTTAAGATAACCTGTGTGTAATGTCGACGACTTCCTGTGACATTGTGTTCTCTGCATCCTCGTCTTCCATTCACATCCATCTGACTTCAGTTTTACTCCTTTATCGTAAGAATAAAAAACGACTTTACAGCACTTACTTACTTCCCTCCTCAGCAACTCTCCTCTGGTACTTCAGTCTTCCACGGGATGCGCTCACAACATTTCACAATCCTCCTGTGTCACATTTGTTTCCTTTCCATGCCCAGCCAGCCTTCCTCAGACGCATTTCCGTATCTAATCTCTCCTTCCCTCTAGGCTACTGGGTGATGTATAAGCCTCTCTCTCTCTCTCTCTCTCTCCCACGTCTAGAGCCCACAAGATTCTTAAATCATTATTCCTTCCGCTTCCTCTGTACCTAAACTGAAATACTAATCAAGTAGTAACATCTCTGTCTTTTCACCCCGTCACTTTACCTAATCCGATCATACTTTTTAAGCGCATCAAAGGAAAAAAAAAATGTCACGGTATTCAATCATACTCTCATATCTTTATCGTACCATTTCTTTTATAAGTCAATACAATGCTTTTCTTTTTTTCGCTTATACTCAGCAGTATTTCTACTCCATCGTATACACACGTTCGAGTCATACACCACAACTTTGACTCTCAAGTCTCTCGTTCTCAAGTCTTCATTTCGCCATGCTATCCTATTCTTCTACTTCCTAATTTCTTTACCCATCTCTCTACTTCCCTAGAGAAAATTTCTCTTACCCAATTCTAAGACATTTCGTTCATTGCTCTCCAGCTACCACCTACCTTAACTGCCATCCCAGACAATCACTCATCTTTCCACTCAGTGCATAGCTTTCCAACTACCTTCTCATTTCAGGACTCCCTCTCATATTTACTCCCAAGCGTCACTGACCTCTCAGTTGCGGATTCAATTTTAAGTTTCTCACAGAATTGTGGAATTAGATCAATTGGCACAAAACAGGTATTACTAATCAGTTTTTCTTTCTTTTTTACAGAATACATATAAAAAGAAAAAAGATCGTCAGTTTAGGTCAACACAGATAACCAAGATCATTTATTTCTTTATTAATCTAATGAACACTACTTCAGCCTACTTAGATTATCATGCCATGTCCTACCGCAATTCCGTGTCACACGATCTTTGGTAATTGTATGATTAATCAAGTCCGTCAACCACGCGCTCGTCCGATAATGACGCCTCAACAGCAAGACTTCAGTGTGTAATATTTTCTCTCTTTCGACAATACTCGTGCTTGACATAAAAAAAAATCATCGGAAGGTTCACGATGTTACCAAAGTGGACGTAAGTTACTTAAGACGGTTTGGAGAAACTGTAAGAATCTTTGAACATCATTAAGACGAATTAGAACCTATTTGTCTTCGTCTCCCCTTTCTGCCTTTTCATCTGGCACCCCTTTTCCTCAAACCTCATAAGCTCTCCACATACGAGGCAAAAAGAAGAAAAGAAAAAATGTGTCTTTCACATCATCATAAACTGCATCATCCCCGATCCAAATAAACGAGCGTTGCTAAAAAAAAAAAAAGAAAAAAAAAACATCCCTTTGATGTAGTCGGTCCAAATAATCTTCCCTCTGATAACACGTAAAAGGGTAAACCGAACCCTCCAAACCGTGTTTACGTGAAAAGACGGGTTGCATACCGTTGTATGTACAAAGCGTGGAAACGACTCGAGCATTACCGACGCTCCGTCTAAAGCGCAACTCGCTCCCGCGCTTGGGCCACGTCTGGCGAGAACGTGTGTTTAAGTACACGAAGTTGAGATGGCAAGGGAGAGTTCAGCAAGGCAGTAAACACACATGGATGAGGGAGACCGAACTCGGCTGTGGTCGCCGCTTACAAAGGACGCCGCCGAATATGCCTGCATGCCTTGCCTTCAACAGGAAATCAATGGAAGTGCGACCAGCTTGTGTTCGCTCAAGTTGTTGTCCCATTTCACAGTCGGTCGCTGAGCGGGGACTCCTGATGCTGCTGCTAGGCGTTGTTGTCGAAGGTACGCGTATGTGTACTGCAGAAGACGGTTGAGTGGTTGGTCAGTAGTAGTCGTTTGAGAGTTTAAAAAGGTTCTATTACCTGCTAAGGGTGACATACTGTGTTGGTACCAAGGCCGTCAACGTGCATGAATCGAGGTAATCTTTAATCTAACCCCTTCTTCTTCTTCTTCTTCTTCAGGTGTTCGGGATACCGATAAGACCGCAGCAGACGATCTCGCTCTGGCATAATGACGACACAGACGTATCTATACACACGCAACTCGTAAGTGACTGGCGGTTCCGGCCCGCCCTTATCTGCTCGTTCCTGCTGGATGGGGGACTACCTCCACCACCACACCCCCCTGCCTGCCTGCCTGCCTGCCTGGGTGCCTCCCTGCCTCCTCCTCACCGCCGCCACCACCACCACGCCCTACTATCCTGGTCTACCACGCCCTTTCCTCACCAACCGCACTCCCTCCCTCCTTGGTCCACCACACTATTCCCTCACCACCTACACTCCCTCCCTGGCCACCACGCCACACAGCGAACACCTAATAGCATTGGCCAGTGGTCCCAGGCACCCAAACCAGTCAGTTCCCCTCTGTGTGCCTCCCACGTTACCTCTCTTACCGTACACAGTCTAAAATATTTTCCTAAAAACATTTTTCATCACAGCAACCAGCAATGCCTTCTGCCTTTCCAAGAATATGGTTGAAATTGTTGGCAACTGTGTGTGAGGGGATTTAAGCGTCGCTCATATGACTTGTTGTTCCTCGCCTTGTCAACAGAGGACGGACGGACGGAGAGACAGACAGACAAGAGCGCCTTTTCTTAATATATACAACAGCTCAGTTGACTGCATATGCAAATGCTTATTTCCCTGGATATCTTGCTTTAATTTTCTTCCCTCTATATGCATGAACAGGCTACAAACGTTTTGTTTTTTGGCTTCTCTAAACACTTACCAGTTCTGTAAATTTAACGAATGACGTAATCCAACTGCGAAACCTAAATTCAAGACATAAAATCGGATATTACTGTTTTGCTTCAATCTCTTCTGAATGTTATACCTGCTAGACGAGACGGGAAAGCTCACACGGGAAAGCTCATAAGAGAGAGAGAAAGTGAAGCAAAAAACAGATCCATTAAAATAAGGTTCAGTATGTGTGTCAGAGTCAGCAGGTATTCGAAGCTTCGAAATCAGTGAGTGTTTCCGTTCGCAGGTATTTGAAGCTTCGAAATCAGTGAGTGTTTCCGTTCGCAGGTATTCGAAGCTTCGAAATCAGTGAGTGTTTCCGTTCGCAGGTATTCGAAGCTTCGAAATCAGTGAGTGTTTCCGATCGCAGGTATTCGAAGCCTCGAAGGCAGTGTTTCGAGGAACTAATGGCATCACTCACTGACTCTGATTAACAGAACGTTCATTAATCAGATGCTGACGAGCGAGAAAATTTCAGCCAACGAGCTTCTCCGTTCTAATGAAGATCATGGAGCATTTTAGACTTTGATTGACGCGACACTAGATGACAAAATGAAGAAACTTTTGATTGGCTCCTGAGTCGCACGGAATGGTAACTAGCTCGTGGGAAGTTAAGGAACGGCTAGGCTGGTCTTAGACGAAAAAGAATTTGGTGAAGAAAGAAAAACTCTTAACAGGCTTGTCTTAGGTAAATAAGAATTTGATAAAAAAAAAGAAAAAAATCCGAATAAGTCTTGAATGATACAATTTTATTTTTTTCTACACTGTACTACTGATCGAGAATTTTGTTCAAATTTCTCTAATATTCTTTCTTTCATTTTTCGCTTTGTCGAAGCAAATTGATACGATCATTACCGTCTTAATGGTTCACGACAATGGTGGAGACATTCTCATAATGCCATAACGAAACAAGAATGTCAGTGATAAACAAACACTGGCTATAAGAAAAAAAAAAAAACAGGATATAATGACCAAATATATTCTCTCCGTTACATCGCTGGATTTTTCTCTTTTTTTATGACCATCCCTTGATAACATCCTATCAACATAAAACCTTATCTATCGGGCTTCCTAACCTGCGTCGCTCCTGAGAGAGAGAGAGAGAGAGAGAGAGAGAGAGAGAGAGAGAGAGAGAGAGAGTTCGGCCGTGAGCACGACGGAATAGGCTTCCTTCCTACATACCTTCCTTTCTTTCGCGCGGAGAGTCCGAGTTTAACATCAGCAGCCGTCTGCAACGTCTTGAAGATTATCGGGTGAGACAGGTTTGGGCATCTACAAGAGGCTTTCTCTTTCTCCTCCTCCTCCTGTGTGACTCTTGCATCACGGTCAGCGACGCCAACTGCTGCAGCATACATAGAACCACTTTCAGTGTGATTAAACCTACATTTCTATTTTTCATTCAAGCATTTCAATGCTGTCGAGATTTACTGAAACCTTTGATGATACTGCATACCACTTGTGGATCACCTCCGAACCTCCTCTCTCTCTCTCTCTCTCTCTCTCTCTCTCTCTCTCTCCTTTGGGCCGAACAAGCTGAGGACGTCAGAAATTCCCGCTTGTGCCGATCCTTCAACAGGCAAGATACACACCTATCCACTCAAAACTAGCGAAGCAGTGGCCGCAGAGGCCGGCCGTGGCGCTCGAGACGCTCCTGCTACGTACCTTAGGACGCTAAGAGAAGTTCTGATCGTACGTAAGTTATGTCTAAACGTGTTTGCGTTTTCAGGAAACGTGGCGAACGTCTTTCCAGCCCCGAGCCGACACTGTAGCGAAGTTCCCTAAACGAATGGTTTAGTTCTGTGGCAACGGCGTTACGTGCGAGCGTTCCTCGGGCGCTTGGCGCTGAAGACAGACCGTTCCTTTTGCCTTCCGCAGGATAAAATCAACAGCGCATCTCGAAATCGATTACCTACTCCCGCTTCGCAGGTGGTTGTGTGGTGCTCCCACCTGGCAAAACTGCTGACGCCGGGCGCTCTGCCAGGTGGTGCTGTCTTAATTGCGTCTTCGGCCTCGCTTTAACGGCACATCAGGCTCATCCCGGCAGTAGATTACCTCCTCTCCAAATGTTTCTCTTGTTTGCGGATCGGGAGAGAGAGAGAGAGAGAGAGAGAGAGAGAGAGGACAATAACTCCCAGCAATAACAACAGGACCATTACGGCAGTTTTTCTTTCGTCTTCGTATCGTTAATTCGTCTTTATTGATGCTAACGTTTTCATAGAAAAACCTGGGCATTCCCATTCTCGCTATATTTCCTGTTTTCTATGAATGTTTCTTCGTGGTGTTCTCTCTACAGTTTTCTTGAAATATTGGCACCGCTTCTTTATCCTACTTAAGTCTATCGTCTCTTCTTCCCATGGTCTCTTAATCTTTTACAAGCTGTTTTTAGTTCGACCTGTTTCATGTATCGTTTCATGAATGCCTTTATTCATCGTTTACTCATTTTCACCCATCTTGTCTCGGGGTGTTTTTGAAGCGTTCCCAGTTGGATTTAACTGCCCCATAAACTTTCCCTAACTATCTACCAGTGTCAAACACGATCCTGTCATCTCAGCTCTCAAAAAAAAAAATCAACTGTTTTGTTTCCATATTACATTTTCGATTAATCTCCTGTCTCCTATCAGTATCAGCCGGTGATACTGATTTTAAATTTGGCCATTTCTCCTTCACGGGAAACAAAGTATATTTCCAAATCAATGTGCTCCTCTTTTTCTTCATTCATTCATTTACGAAATATACGAGGAGTTCAGAAACTTCTACAAAGAATATCTTTATATACAACAGACGAAGTAATACTCTAAGAACGAGCTAATGATGAGATACTGGTGTATGTAATCGCATTACACACACACACACACACACACACAGAGGCACAGGCTATAACGCCTCTCCTGCACCGGCGGACCACCACTACCACCACCACCACCACTACCGCCGGCAGTGGTGGTCCTGCTGAAAGTGTGGCGTTAAGCATAGTTTGTCACATCGACGACCAGCGACGAGAACCACCGGAATGCAGTCGTCGTCAGCGACAAAAAAAAAGAAAAAGCCTCGTGTCGTTGATGATCATGTGAACGACGATTATGTGCCTAGATAAAATATTATAATCATAGAAAAAAAAAAACGACGCAGTTCTTCCTTATGATTTCCGAACGCACGTTAAGTCATCCGTTGTAATCCAACCCAGTTGCGTCTGAGCTTCGTCTATACGTACTGTTTTTTTTTTTCCTTCATCTAAATCGGCTGAGTTTGGGGAAAGCTTATTCAGTCTTCGAGTAATATGACGTAAAACGTAACCGGGAGAGAAAATTGGGTTAAACGGGTTAATCTGCTTAGGCTAGGGGGTTTTAAGGCGGCTTTTAATATCGTTAACTCCTACCGAGGCTGGCGGTAATTGCTGTTATCTCGGTTTATGTTAGGGGGGGAGGGGGTCTTGGATACGCCCCGAGCTATCTCTAACGCTCGGTGTCTTCGAGCTGTAGCTGGTGGTCGTATCTGATTGGCAAATGGGTGGGGCCGGGAGTGTACGGTCATTATACTCTGTTAACAGTGAATGCACTGTGTGTGTGTGTGTGTGTGTGTGTGTGTGTGTTTGTGTGTGTTTGTGTGTGCATGAGAGGGAGAGCCGTATGCAAATGGATGCTTCAAGTGCGACAGCTGTTTATGTAGCGGCGATGTGAGGAATGCGGAAGAAATGGGGTGGTTGATGCTGTCGGCGAGAGTGAAAATACTGGAGATGAAAAGGCTCAAGAAAATGCGAGACGAAGGTGATGGGAAATTGAGAAACTCTTTAAAAAAAAAAAAAAAAAAGATTCTGTGTTGAAAGTTTCATTCAACATGACGAACTCTTTCTCTTTCTCTCTCTCTCTCTCTCTCTCTCTCTCTCTCTCTCTTTCTTTTGCTAAGAAATGGTCTATTTGTATAATCTACTCAGAAAAAAAAATCAAATAAACTTCAAAGTCAATGTCAATGGGACCTTTACCGACACAATCATTGCTTTGAATACGCCTGAAAAAAAAGAAAAAAATCTTTATCGATTTCTCTTGAGGAAAAAAAATAAATGAGAGTTGCCCCATTGAATCTTCTTCACAGACTCTGACTTCATAGAGATATGATCGCTGTCCTCTCTCTCTCTCTCTCTCTCTCTCTCTCCCTCATCCCTCCTCATTAGTATGCACCACGGGCATTCAGGTTAAGTGATGGTGCCTCGGAAAATTTTTTCAAAACCATGGACGTGACACGGCTCGTGAATGACGCGTCTGAGCGACACCATAAGAATTATAAAACTGTTCGAGAGCCGCCGAGGTTTTTCGGCTCCATTAGCGTGTAAGTCAATGGTGGAAGTGGGAGGGAGGAACGATACAAAAATATACAAAAAAAAACGAAAATAAAATTGTGGCTCGATGTATAAAAGTTTACATTCATCTGTTTGTAAATGGGAGAGACAGATTCATTATGGCAGATCGCATCTAATATGGCAAACAACACCTAAATAAACGTTTGTACACAGGAAAGACAGATTCGATATGGCAGACCACATCAAATATGGCAAACCACATCTTCATAAACGTTTGTAAATGGGAGAGACAGATTTAATATGGCGAATCACATCTAAATGAACGTTTGTAGATGGGAAAGGCAGATGTAATATGGCAAATCGCATCTAATATGGCAAACCACATCTAAACAAACGTTTGTTAAATGGGAGAGAGACAGATATACCATGACAACCAAGTCTGCCACGGCGCAAAAGCCGTTTTAAAACCCCACACTGAAGTCGACTTCGTAAAATGAAGATTCACCATTTCATCTCTCGCTCTCCTTTCAAGCGAAGAAGCCTGGAATCTCCAGCATAATCAATTTTTCTATTCCCCGTTGCCGGAGCTGGACGCGTAACGTCTTCAAAAATTTCGGAAACCTGACTTTCCAAACATGTCTTACCAAGGGGCTTCTGGCTGGGCACAGACAGGAGTATTCTGTTACGGTCTCGTCCTCGTTCCAATCGGATTCTTAATATCTTTCCTTGTCTCGTTCATTTTTTAACACACACACACACATACACACACTGTATCTCCCCTACGCATCGCATCTTCTACAGCCTTGCCTCACTAAACAGGAGGGGAATGTATTCCTCCGCCCTGAGTTCCCTGGGGAAACTGGAAATCCAATTCTTCTCATACGTGCCGGGAAACGTAAGGAGGACTCGCGACCCGGAGAGGGGAAAGGGGGGGGGGGTGTTTAGGAACAAGGGGGCTTCTGCGCTGCACGTACGTGTCCTGCGACTGCGACAGCTCCCACGTAATCCTGCGTCTCAAAAAGCGGTTTCGCCGTCGTTTCCTGAGAGTTGAGTGAGGGAGGCAGCGCCAAAAACGTGGGGGAGAAATGGCTTCATTCGCCCACACTCGCTGTCGTGCGCGACGCACCGGAACCCAGAGATCCCGTATCCACAGGCAAGCCAAGCCCCATGCATACGTAGAGAGAGAGAGAGAGAGAGAGAGAGAGAGAGAGAGAGAGAGAGAGAGAGAGAGACCATCATCACTGAAAAATTGCAAGGGACTGATAATCGCCATCGCGACAAATATAGTCGTTGTGATCGTAATCATCATTTTAGCGTCACGCCCGATCATCATAATTATTTCGATTACTCCGGATGATAAAACCGTCACTTCCAAATTCATGTTGTTAATAACCCAGAGTGAATGAATAAGTGCTGAATTACCCTGGGATCCCATTGCTGTATGTTCACCGTAGGAACAACATTCCCTTGGTAATTATATGGGCGTTTCATACGTCATGATAATCCCCTTCAAAACCGGATCATCGTTTGATCACACTGACCACAGTCATGAATTTGGACGCATTACACCTCTCCCAGAACCCCGCTAAGCTGAAATACATAACGGTGTACCGCCGTATTTCAGGATATCACATACTTCTGCTGTAGTCTCTTTACCTTCAGAACGAGTCGATAAAACATGAAACGTTTAAAGGAGAAAGAGGAGAACTAATTAGGGAATTTCCACGACGGATTAAAAGAACCGGATCACTTGCCTCATGACTACAGAAATGAAACAACGAGTCTTCTTCGACGTCTGCACTTAATTCTGTAATTCTGAAGTGACGTTATCACCACTGATTTCAGTCTCACATAATCGTTCTTTATTTCATTCATTCTCTCTTTATTTTTCCCACCATCACCTTCCTCTAAAACTTGCTTTCCTCAGAGCTGTCACTCTCCCGCAATACTGGACTCCGAGGCACGGTTACGGCTTTGGATTAAAGTTGCTCTTACATTTCATGAAACACATTGTTGGAAACTGTATGTGTGTGTGTGTGTGTTACGCCTGGGCTTAGTGACCCGGAAAAAGCATATTGGCATCCTGGTAAATCCTTGAGAGATAGAGAGAAAAAAGTGGGATTGAAATTTTGCATACATACATACATACATACATACACACATACACACATACATACGTACATACATACATACATACACACATACATTCACATACACATATAAGAAGACAGATATACATAAATACATACATACACAAATACGTAAAGAGAGAGAGAGAGAGATCATGTACACAACACCGAACAAACGCTTGATTCGGGTTTAATCGTCATGTATCGGGAATAAAAAAAAAAATAATTCTAGTTTACATATAATGTCAAATGATATAATATGCCTGCATGAATGTCGGTCATGGACAGTGAGGTACGACTGTCTCATATATCAAGCATTCTTTATTTTTTTAATAACAACCCGCGTTTGTAATTTTGAAGCCGTGTAACAATCGTTATGTATTGCCCTTACGCGAGGGAAATACTAAAGCAGCCCGGAGCAAACCATGGAAAGGTCTGTCTGTGGGGAAGGCCTGGACGTGGATAGGGAAGCTGTGGTTTCGGTGCATTACACATGACAGCTAGAGACTGAGAGTGAGCGAATGTGGCCCTTTTCTTCGTCTGTTCCTGGCGCTACCTCGTTACTGAGGATAACGGCGAGCAAGCATGAAAGATGATGTATGTGATACAAACACTTAAGAGTATTATACACACTGCAGAGATTATCTTTTTTTTTTCCCAAGTCTACGAAAAGACACATATATTAACTCATGAATATATTGCTCGTTTATTAAGATACATATTTTAGCTATGCCTCCGTCGCCAAACACTGTCTTTAAAGCAAGAATGCCTGGGGCAGGTGGAGGAAGGAAAGGTACATGGAAGCAAGAGAGACCACATGTATGAAATCAGGACTGTATGACGGCATGCCGGAGGGCTTGGCTTATTCCCCCGCCCCTTGTAATTTACCTCAACTGAAATATAGCCACCTGGGAGTGACGCGCTGAACAATGTGAGGCTTGGGGTGGTGCTGGGAGCTGCTGGGGGCTGCTGGGAGGGGGGGGGGCTAGCTGGGTGAGCTGAGCTGGGCTGGGCTGCTGTCTGAGAGGCCCAGACTTATGTGTAAATGTGCAAGAGCTAAATCTATTCCGAAGCGGGAGTAGTAGTAGCAAGTTTTGCGCGGGGTTGGCAATTTACATTTACGTAAACGTTGGCGTTTCGTTAGATTTATCTATCCCGTATAGACCGAGACCGCCCCGGCCCAGAGCGACGGGGTATTTTGTGATTCCCGAGAATCAGAAATGTTCAGGAATATTCAACACAAATGCACACTGGATTCAGGTACTTTAGTAGCGAGCGAGAGTGAGATGGAAGGATTCTCCAAAACGGCGGTGCTCACGGTGAACAAAAAATGATACAAAGCCGAAAAAAAAAAAAAAACGCTTAAAATACCGAAATCTATAAAAAAGAAAAAAAAAAAAAGAGTGCGAGTCGTTGATTATATGAAACGAAGCCGAAACTGGTCCGACTTCGGGTTCGCTGTCATAACGATGAGGCTTCGAAACCTGAGTTGGATCCAGTATACTCCTGCTCGAACTTTCCTTGTTCAATGTACTACGAATGCGCTCTGTGGTTTCATCTGCACAAAAATTCTGGGATCACTTTAATCCACATCGTCAAGGCTGTGCGACTCTATACAAAACAATGAAAATGTCACAGCACTGGTTATTCCCGTGATAATGGACTTCTGAAGCGGCGCATCGAAGCTGCTTCTAATGGAAAGCTCATTCTCTCATAGTCACTTGGCCCACCAACATCTGTTCAGAGCACTTGACGGAAGGAGAATATCCGTTTTTCGTATTCCTCGGGGCCGTAATGTCCTCCGAAATCATCCACATCAAGATGAATAACAAAAAAAAGAATATTTTTGAAATGAGACAACCATTCAGGAATCCCCTATCGTTCGCAAATGCTCCCGCACTAAAGAATGTTTGGCAGGTTCATAAATCCCTTATACGTAGTTTAGGCGAACGCAATACCTCAGTGCCAGGGAGCGGATTTACGACTCGCTTGTAAATGAATGTACTGATTCTTCATGCGGATGCGCTGCTCGTAAATGCAGGGTCGAGGATGCCGTCAAAAAAAAAACAGGAACTATTTGGATATACCATGCTATGTTAGGTTGCCATTCTGAGTCTTATCGTGGAATATCCAGCTCTGCCGTTCTTCCCATTCTCAGAGCGAGTTTTCCAGATCATGCCAGGCTATGTTGCCGTCCTGGGAGCCTATTTTGGGAGAACCACGCTATATTACACAGCCAAGCAGTCATCATGCGGGTAACGTGGTTTACAGTTAATATCAAAGGCAATGAAACAGACGACTGTCTACAGACATGGTCATGGCTCTGCCGTACGTTCCTACACAAAGGAACGCATTGCTATGAAACAGTTGTAACCATCGTCTTGGTCATTCAGACGAATAACAATTGAAATGACATATACGTTCATCTCTCCCGCCTAATTCTGCATTTCCCAGGATAATTTTGGTGTGTATGGACTCCAATATAATCGCTATGAGCGTATCTATATACATTCAAATGCATTTATGTTTATATATATATATATATATATATATATATACATATATATATATGTGTGTGTGTGTGTGTGTGTGTGTCTGTAAATACGCATTTGTATATGTGTGTCGCACTGCAGGTATTTATATATGTATGTATGTATATGTATGTATGTATGTATAAAAATCACAAATTATTTGAAAAGAACGTGGGTTGGTGAGCAAAACAGCAAAACCTCAGGATGAATATTCACTCATTAGTATTGATAACGGCATCCAGGATTCATATAATTTTCTCTATCAATTCCTGAACAAAAAAATGTGGTAATATGTACGTGACCTGATGGAATAATCAGTCCTTGTAACTGGTAGAATATGTAAATAGGAAATCATTAATCTTCTCACCTATTTTCCGTTGTACCGATCGTGCTGTCATCTATCATTGGCGTGAGTGAGTCTTAGTCACTGATTTCCGACAGGTGTTGGGTGGAGACTCTGTCTGTCTGTCTGTCTGTCTGTCTGTCAGTCTGTCTGTCTGTCTGTCTGTCCTGTCGAAGAACTGTTGTTCATTGTCTAAGTCACCGATCTCTTTTCTACCAGGCATCGCCTCTTCAACTCCGGGACTTATGTGCTGCTGCTTCTCGGCCGCCCCCCCCCCCGCTCTCTGCCACCCATCATCTCTTGCCACCCCATCATCTATCTCCATTTCCCTCTGTGAACCGCCTCCGGCAAGAGAGGTATCGCTTACTGTCTCTCGCCGTCTCCACTACAAAGATCCTCTTGGATGCCTGTCACACCGCCTCCACTACCGAGGTCTTTGCCTCTTGCACTCATTTCCACCCTTCAAGGTGTGTTGCCTATGCACCACTTACTTCCACCGTCTGTCGTTCACGATCTGTTGCACGACATCCACCATCGAAGAGACCTTGTCGCTTACTCCCTCCTCCTCCTCCTCCTCCTCCACCCACAAGGATCTCCTCTCTTCCACCCTCCCAACCCCATCCACGACCTGCCAAGGTCCTATTCCTTTCCCACCTGTCCTAACCACCTAGGTCATTCCTGCTTCGCTGCTCTAGTTCCTTCGTCGCCTGGAAAAACGACGACCTCCTTCCCTGATGTACCCCATTGCTGGTAAGAGACCTTGCCTGCCTTACGACCCGGGATTCTATCACTTCCTTCCTTCGCCAGTCTTCTACCCAGCGAATCTTTCGGCAGGTCTCCTTAACGAGCGATACGCCGCTCGCTCGTTCGCTCGCTCGTTCGCCTTTTTCCCCGAATGCTGTCACTCACGCCGTTCGTACACAAAAGCCTTTAATAACCTTTTGACCTTTCTAGTCCCTGCCTCTGACCAAAGCCCTGCTCTTCCTGGCCACAACATCTGACGCACGCTACAACGTTGAAGTGAAAAAATGACACAAGCTTGAGCTGCAGTATATATATATATATATATATATATATATATATATATATATATATATATATATATAAAGGTGTTATCAGCATGATGTGTTTGTCAGCACGAATGTTGCTATATTTTTTTAGATAAATAATTGGCACATATTTGTGTGCCATTTGTAATGATGGGTTTAGTAATTACCTGGAGCGTCCCTAATGAATGAATAAATAAATAAATAAATATATATATATATATATATATATATATATAT
>JAYMFT010099205.1:0-13809 GCA_038088735.1 Panulirus argus
GAAAATATATATAAAAAAAAAAATATATATATATATATATATATATATATATATATATATATATATATATATTGGCGTTAATGAGATGGCCGATTAGGGCATTCACAGGCCGCCCAGGGTCAAGCGCATAAGTTCGAATCCGGGCTGCGGCAGTCAGTCCACAGTCAGCTTAGCTGTTCATCCATCCCTAGGGATTGGTCGGCAAAACGGGTACCTGGCTCTGGCTAGGGTATACAATATACCGTTACTGAGATGGCCTTGATTAGGGTCGTCCCCATGCTGTCTCAGCTAACTAGAAAAGAAAAAAAAAGTGTTGCTCGTGCTGTTTCAGCTAAGAAAAAAAAAAAAAATGGGGTGACTGATCATAATATGACCACTGAGGTGAACGTCCGAGGCTTTGTTGCATTGGATCCTGACGTGCTCAAAGTTATTATTGGGAAAGATGACGTAGTTTAGTTTTCTCGTTTGTTTCCTTATTGGTTAAGCACAATTGCTGTCCTTTGATTTTTCACAATACTGTGAGAGTCTCTCTCTTAGTTGACGACATTTCTCTCTCCATATGGGTAAAGATGGTGGTAAACTCGATAATTAATACTTGAGTTATACAGTCGGGAGGCCCATGTCTTAATTTTTCATTTGTATTGTACGTACTGTTAATCTTTGCAAGGTCACTTTATCTAGGTTGTTAAGTGATCGATGAAGATTATTTTTACATCTTTTCTTTTCTCTGTCATCGGCGTGGAATTGCTTCCGGGTTCATAGAAAGTTCAGATCAATAGGTTATACACAGGGAAAGTTGGGTTACCTAAGTAGTAACTGTGAAGTATCTACCATATATTGTTTTTGAGTTGACCAGCTAACAAGAATGTGCCGAAAGACAGACAGAGCAGAGTATGTCCTGCATCCTCTGTTGTAGATGCAGGACAGAAAAATGCAAGTAATGAAAATCATAAACGTAAGGTAATACAACCTGATGAATAGGCACTAACAGTCGCCCACCACCCATAGCCTGTTTTCATTCACACCTTCATCAGTCTTGAACTCACTTCCTGACACTCGTTAACACATTCCCTAAGCTCCTCGCACATCAGAAATGTCACCCCATCCTTCGCTCTAGTATTCACATTAATCCTAGTCTTTACACCTCGGACGTTCACCAAACCATTATTCCCATTTCACATGAGCTTAGTTTCACTTAGAGCTAGAACATCCAGATTCCTCTCATCAAACATAGCACCCATTTTACAGTACTCTTCATCCTTTTTACTCCCATCCACATTCAAACATCCCAGCCTGAGCCATCGGAAAACCTTATTTTGGAATGTGACAATATAAGAGAGGGGAGGTGTCCAATTTTCCATCCAACTGCTTGCGTTCCTCTTACGACATGGAGATACATGGGTATTTTTATCTCACTTCCATGGATAAAGAAAACTTGAAATTTAGAATAATTATTAAAGATATGTGTTATTTTGTATTATATCAAAGAAAGAAAGTTCGTGTTTGTGGATTGAGTTGAAGCAATTCACTTGTATCTCAGGCAGAAGACTTGTACAGGAAAGGAAAATATGACAGCCACCTCGACACAGGTTCACTGCGCCTATCACACTTTTCTCTCCGACACCCACTGATGCTTTTCCGTCATAAGTGGAAATTATGGAAGTTGTAGCAGCAACGTGAGATAGAAGGGACCGGTTGTATAGTGTGTTTCGTTCCCTAAGCGATCACTTTTGTAAACAAACTCATAGTGGTTCACGGGAGTCTGCTTTCCGGCCATCTCCTGTCTAGTATGATTAGCTTGTGTCTAAAAGAAGTATTCGCCTGTTTTCTTTTATCTGTTCTCTATGTTGGAAGCTTATACGTGTGGAATGCAACTCAGGGAAGGTGAGAAAGCACGTGCATTGGCCCAATATAAGTTAGTAATAGATCTCCTATCAGGCTGCATTCCAATACTATCACTAATTACATAAAGATGTAGCTTATGCAGATATGCGAGGCTTAAAGTGATTTTCCTTTTAGGGATATGCTTACTATATTTTACTACCTTTTTGTTAATCAATGAGATTTCTGGTGCTAAATGGGTAAAGATTCTCAATATTCATGTCCCCCTTAGGCCTATTTCTAAAGTCTGAAAAAGAAAACGATATCCTTAATTACGGGAACACAGCTTATTTACAGGAATATATGAAAATTACTTTAGTGTTAGCACGTCCACTAATCAAGCTTTTTGGAGTTTCTTCCTTGTTTGTATTTTTATGATTTTTATTTCGAGAACATTTTTGATGGTAACAACATTCCTATTTAATTCATTAGGATTCACCAAGGGTCATAATAAATGTAACGTTGGTGTATTTCTGCTATCATGTTGGCTCTTAGGTGAGGTTTTTGTAGGTTTTGGTGATTGCTGCCAAACTTTCCAAAGTGGCATCATTACATGCTTTCAGCACAGTCATCCCATTAGATTAACAAATTACCCCCAGTAAAACAGTTTGATGATTTGTGTAGGGGTAGGATGCTGAAAATATATATAAGAATAGCACTCAACTTTGTTAAAAGAGGAAGGCATTTACCATGTAATATCAGCTTGAGTGAGAAAGAATTTTCTTAATTCTTGAAGACTGTATTAAGGAGCAGTAATCACTTAAGATGTTAGGAAAGCTGATGGTTAGAATACTGTATAGTTAAGTAGGGCAGAAGAATTAGATGTGCACTGAGGGCTGTGGTAGGTGGACAAAAAATGTAGTTTGTGGAATAAGGTTGCCCAGGTTCCATTGCATGAGCATGTAACAAAAGGTGCAGAGATGGATCATTTATATACTGTTCTGAAGTTGGAATCAAGAGAATTATTAAAGAACAAAGCATTGATAGACTTGTAGTATTTATTTTGGGAAGAAATGCAAAAGAGGTGCAAGTGGAGATTCTTTTGCTGTGGTTACCCACTTGATAGGAGTTCCCAGACTATAAATTACATAGAACTCCTAAGAAAGACTTTTAGACGAAGGCCCCTTTGAATGGTAGAACCATAAAGTGTGTATGGCCAAAGAAAATTGTTGAAGAAAGTTTATGGTTTAATGGCTAAAACTACAAGAAGAAAAGATGTACAGCAAAGAGGGAGACATAGTGAGGAAGTTATTATGAACTAGATGTAGAGGAGGATGCCAAGGAATTGATTCTAATTGTGCACAGTGTAGGATTTTGTGTATGAGTTTGGAGGTGTGAATGTAGATGTTTTTCTTGCATGACAAAACAACTTACTGTACAGAGCAAGAAATAAAAAGTGATTATAGTACATGAATACCTTTGTTCATTGTGGCACATTGAACATAACTTCAGGATATGTGTGAGTGAACTTAGCAGCAAAAATGCTTTTGATGCAACCAGTGTCAACTGGAAAAGAGTTTTAAAGATAATAGCTTGATAATATTGCCTTTATTCTTGATGTTATTCTTGATGATATATTCAAAATACTTGATTCTGTTACCAGAGACCATCCATCAACAATTAAGAAGCGGTGCATCAGTGTCTTCTTCATGACAATTATATCTCCATTTTTTGTCATTTGGTTTGGAAGTAAAGACTCGCAGGAGGTAAGTTAATTGTGTCAGTACTTTCTGCACTTTTTTTTTTTATATTATCAGTCTTCAGATAGTTATTTAGGATATGACATATTTCTTATAACTCTCCTATCTTTTACAATACTTGTAGTGACAGAATGACAGTGAATTTATAAGTATTTACATTATTATTATTGAAAGAAGCAAAACTAATGTCAATATCTAGATTTATGTGCTGTAATTGAGTGATAAGTTAGACTAAATTCTGAATATATTGTCTCTTTCTTTTACAGGTGACACTTTTGTCACAGTTAGGCTTGAGATGGGAGGGACTCCTCCCTGCATTAATACTGCCAATGATCCTCACATCCATACTGTTTCTGGGTCCCCTCATCCAGTCACATCTCTCTGTGCCTGTCACTTACACACTTCGCATGTATTTGGGTGGGTCCTGGTAGCTGTTAATGTGTTTTAAGCTCTGGATGAAATTTCATTTTGATTAAGGATTTATTGACATTTAATCTTGATGTGATTCTGTCTTTTTATTTTGTCTTTGTACTTTTATATCTGCAGTAATAAAACTTATTAGGCAGTTCAATTTGTTGCTCTATGCAGGCATTATAAATTGTATTATTTGCTCTCTGCAAGTCTTACTGAACATTTTATGGGTACAAAGGATTTAGTAATTAGTGTGCTATGATTTGAAAGTAGGTTCTTTGTTAGAGTTGCTGATGTGAATCGCCTGTGGGCCTACAAGTGTTCCAATTCTAGATGAAGCTCTTAGTTTACAGATGACCCACATGTTCTTGCTGATCAAGAAATGATGTGAATAAGAGTAAGGTTATTAAGTTAAATAAATTGCTTCCATTTCATACCAGGGGGATATCCCAAGTAGGAACTGAACCAGGGTTTGTGAAGCAGCCAGAGGAAGCCATGGGAAGGTCTGTGGGGCCAGTTTGTGGATAGGGAGTTGTTGTTTTGGTGCATTGCACATGACAACCAGAGAATGGATATGAGAAATGCGGTCTTTTTCCTCTGTTCCCAATGCTACCTTGCTGATGCGGAAAACAACAAACATGTAGGAAAAGAAGTATGTGTGTGTGTGTGTTGGTAATATAATGTTTGAGGACAGTATGTGGTGTGAGGGGGCTTGATTGAGTAAATAATAAAAAGGTAAGAGTAAAAGAGGTGTGGTAACAAGAAGAGTATGGTTGAGAGAACTGAAGAGGTTGTGCTTAAATGGTTCGGATGTATGGAGAGAATGAGTTAGGAGAGGTTGACAAAGAGGATGCATGTGTCAGAAGAGGAGAGGTCAGGAAGAAGGGGGAGACCAAATTGGAGGTGGAAGGATAGAGTGAGAGGTATTTTAAATTTTTGGGACCTGAACATGCAGAAAGGTAGAAGGCATGCTCTGAATGGAGTAATTTGGAAGGATGTGGTATACAGAAGGTGCTGTACTGTCTGTGGGCTGAAACAGGGCACATGAAGCAGCCAGGGGAAACCATGGAAAGGTCTGTGGGATGTTGTTGAGGATAGAGGGCTGTGGTTTGATACTGTAATGGTTAATGCATTTGTAACATTATTTTCATGGTATGACATGCATTGTTAATAAATGATAAGTATCATAAATCTCTAAATTTCAGATCCTCTGTACTGGTATAATACTGCACAAAATCCAATCTGGTGGCGCAATCAAGTAGTTGCTCCTTTTTCTGAGGAATTCACCTTTCGTGCCTGCATGCTGCCAATCCTTACGCAGTGTGTATCTCCAGGAAAAGCTATCTTTATAGCTCCTCTGTTCTTTGGTGTTGGTAGGTCATATTAATTTAAATGAGTGTATCACAATATGGAATGGTATTGGTTGATATTAGTTGATTATGGAAGCCTTACTATAAGAGATAGAAAATGAGAAGGCCTGAAAGAGTGCTTCTCTGTTTAGCCTCTCTCTCTCTCTCTCTCTCTCTCTCTCTCTCTCTCTCTCTCTCTCTCTTTTAGGCTCACAATTTATCCAAGTTAATGGGTCTTTTGCTTGTCTTTTAAGTCCACATTTTCCTTTAGACATTTCTTTTTCCTGTATCATACTTTTCTTTTGCATCCTGTATAATGTTTGCAACCATTTAGAAATGTATAGTAATTGCTTTAAAATCAACAGATAAAGTTACTGTTTTATTGCATATCTTTCAATTTAAATCCAATATATGTTTTCCCTCTGTCTGGTAAAGGAATTCATGCTGTTTCCTGCATTCCCTGTTTTTGCACACCTTCTGGCACTTTTCCTTGGTCACACTTTTATCATCCACCTATTTCTTCAGTTTATTCACCCAAGACAGTTTTGTTCTTTCCTCTCATCCTTTCACAGTGCTTATATACTCATTTCTTCCTCCCTGCAGTCATCCTTTTCATTTGAGTAGACTATCCTTACACATCTATACGTAAAAGTTTGTTCACTTAGACCTTCTAACTGATAAAGCTATGCTAACAATCTCCCAATTTTACTGCCATGACCTTTCTCAGATTAACAACAACTTGTCGTACTTCCTTTTATATATCTGAGCATACATTTTTTTGTCTTTACATCAAATGATTGTGAGATACTTGAAATAAAGACCCATTTTAACCATTCACCATTTTGCAAAGACACACTCAAAAGTTTTCATTTATGATTTTTTCAGTTTAGAAGTTTAAGAATAAAAAAGTACATTCTTAAATATGAAAACTATGCACCAGTTGGGCATACCAGTGCAATATACCAGTTTGATATACAGTAGATTAATTATACTTGCTCATTCTGTCTGTGTTAGTGTACTTCCATTATCCATGTGATTCTTAGAAATAATGTTAATGTTTGGGACACTAATGATCTTTACTTAAGCACTGAATGGTTATTTTTACAAGATGGGAAGTTTCACGAACTTGATTTTTTTAAGTAAAGGTATATGTCAGGTATCTCCGAGGCATGTTGCCATTCTTTTGGATTTTTCTGAGGAATGGAGTCTGGTATTTAACTTAACTTCCAAGAAGGTTACCAGTTTATGACCAGAAGGAGTAAATGGAAGAAAATTGTATTTTACAAAGGCAGTGGCTGTCCTAGGGTTGTTTATCTTTAGTTCTCCTGCTGACTCCAAGCTTTCCTTTAAAGTAGCTCTCATTTCATATTCTGGAATGCAAAGACATTCAGCATTATTTTCTTTTCCTTCAGCCCATCTTCACCATGCAGTTGACCGTCTACGAGTAGGAACGGATCTTCCAGCTGTTATACTCATATCCAGTAAGTATTCATTATGGGTAAGGATCTTAGAATTTGTGTCTGTTATAGAGTACATGAATTTATGTCTGGTAGTAAAGGAATTGTGGTATGGTGGTGGAGTAGTATGAAGTGATATTTAGTAAATGAGAATGGGATATCTTGTTTGATTTTGTTGTGGTTCAGTTTTTCAAAGAGTGTGGATTGTAACTGAGCCATTGTGTTTTATATGAAAGTCTGATATGTTGTTGGAGCTTATTGTAAAAGAATTTTGCAAGGGTTGTAATTGCACTGCTTCTAACAGTGGCAGTGAAGGTTGGGTTGGAAGTTGTTTCTGGATGTGTTTCTGGATGAATTTTATGTAATCATTTTATGACTCCTGTTTAGGGATGAGGTTGCCTTGTGGCTGAATTTTGAGTTGTATCTCATGAGTATGTAGTTTGTTTTCTGGGAGAAGGGATGTCATTGGGATGGGTGAGATGTGCTTCATGCATGGGGTCAGGGTTAATGCTGTAAAGTAAGCCTAATTTTTCATACACCTATGCAACAAACCTTCCCTATCAGTGCTAGTGCAGCAGAAAATTTTCATATGTCCTTTGCCCAACAAACACTAAACAGTCACCCCCCTTCACACAATTATCAGTACATCCCCTTTGAGGAAAAACCCTTCTTAAACCATATTATCCATATAAACAGGTCTCACTTTGTCATGCTTCAAAACTGGCCCCCACTTATTACCATGAAAATACTAACACAAAAAGACCCCACTCATGACCTTCCCTGCTTATGCTTTTGTAATGCCACTGGAGACACAAAGCATTTGATACGTAACTGCCTGTAATTAGCACAAAGCATTTCACACTTAACTACCTACCATTGGCCAAGAACAAACAAAATATCAATAACATTACTCTCCTAGAGCTTTGGGACTGCCTGAAGGATGTGGTGGACTGCCTGAGGGCATAGTAGGATTCCCACAAAGTGGTTCTGGAGTTAAAATAATGACCTTTTCATGTTTTTCCTGACAGCTGTGACCTGTCCCCTTTTGAAGAGTAGAATTTCCACCTTTTCAGTAACTTCTAGATTTTCGATTACTCTTCATTTTATCTCCTTGTCTGTCCATTTCATAAGCCTTTTTTATGTTTCACTCAAGGCTTGGGGTTAATGAGTACCCTTGTTCATGACTGAGGCCTTTGACGAGAAGAATTAACACCATTTGCACTCTTTTTCTCCCACAGAGTCACAATCCTGGTTGCACACTTTTGCAGGCACCTTGGTTGCTGATGTGCTTGTGTGATTACCTATATGAATATATGGGAAGGAAATTTTACACTTGCAGGGCCCCACCACGCTACTTTTCATTATTGTTTTATGATATATAATTTATGTCAGATTGAATAATATTTTGTTCCTTTTCTCCACAGGTTTTCAGTTCCTTTATACATCAGTATTTGGCTTCTATTCTGCCTTTCTCTTCATTAGAACAGGTATGTGTCTCATTTGACTTTTATCATTGTATAATGTAAGATATTTCATATGTTTACCATATCTTCACTATATTTTCTTTGCAGATTATAGCATCACATTCTTAGGTTTATTTGCATTCACAAGCAAATTCACTTTCTTACATGTACAATAGTTCCCTCACAAGCTTTTGGATTGCGCTAGGCAAGAGAGTAGAATGCATGACTAATTATGCCACAGTCACACTTAATATTCACAAAAATATCTATTATGTGACCAAGAGGCATTCAAAACAATCCACTGAAAAATAATGATTTACTCATCAGGTAATTTATAATGACCTCGTGCAGCTGTCTTTGGTGTCACACAATTGAAACCTCAGACAATGGCATATTCACAAAAGACATTTTCAGGCAAGGTGATTTGCTACACTTTGGTCAAGGCTAAATGTACCCACTGATAAGTTGCTTCCTTTTTTAATTAATTTTTATTTTTTTGCTTTTATACATTGCATATCTTGAATGATAAAAGGAAATTTGAATCTGGCTATGGCATGATAGTCCTGTATACTTCTTCGTCGACTAGAGTTATCCAATTGCTCAAGAGTACTGCATGAAAGTGAAGACAGGCATGGAATCTAGTTTAAAACATGGTTTTCACAGGCTTATAGCTAACTCTCACACATTGAATTGGGGTCATCTACCTTATTTGTAAAATACGTTCTTTAATCTATAACAGTATTACCTTTCTTGAAACTTGAGCTTTAGAAGGGTGAATATTGATACTTAGGTTGTTGGAATATTGACCTAAAACTAGTGCAGTTGCTGCCCTTAGATATTCAATGAAATATTGAGTACTTTTTTTTTTCTTTGCAGGTCACTTCTTGCCATTATTTGCTGTTCATGCCTTTTGCAACCACATGGGTCTGCCAGAAGTTAAGGAGATGTTAAAAGCACCAAACCCACAGCGGATTAAACTAATGGCATGTCATTTTATTGGCCTTATAGCTTGGTATTTCTTACTCTTTCCTCTCACTGATCCTTCTTTCTATGGAAATACGCAGCAGACTTTGTGAAGACAACTTTTAAACTGAGACCTTGTGTTATAAGTAAATTCTTCAGGTGCAGTGCTCAACAGTTATTTAATGTTTCTTCCTGCCCTTTGTCTGAAATGGTTGTAATGATGTGGAGTCAATCATACTTGGTATATTTATATGTTTGACCACTACTTTCTATCTGTCTATATCTCTGACACCTGTTCCCTTTGGGAACTCCTTTAAGGGGGTGGCCAAGGGGAAAAGTCTCCATAACTGGTGAACTCCAGTACTTTAATAATAGAAATGCATTTTATCTTATGTCTCATGTTTTCATGAACAAGTGCCACATATTCATATTCTTCATAAATTGAAGAAATGTTTCCTTTGTTTTCTATACATACTGACATGATTAGTGCTACATATGGACCTCTATTCAGCATTACTGAATCCTTTGTTAGCAAGAGAGTTAGGTCTTTATCAAATTACAACAAGGCTGTCATACTGGCTACTGTGTTAGTAACAAATGAATCAGCTGAACCATCAAGATTTTTAGTGGGTGTTTATTGGACCAGTGTGGGGACATAATAATTATCATTATTTTATCATATATCTATTAATATTTTTCTGAAATAGATATTGTGATACTGGTTTGACTGCTGCATAAGAAAGAAAAACCACTTCACTTATTCAACTTCTTCAGCTTCACATATGGGTTGAATGTTGCAAGGATTTGGTCATGCAAACTCAATTAACCTTTATTTTTTATTGCTTATGGTAAGCATTTATGGCTCTTTGCTCAAACAAAAATTTCTTTGATGCCATGTGTAATTCTTGACAGTTTTTATTCATGTATCATGTTACTATAAGAATACTTCTTATTGCTTTTAACATCAAATGAACTTTTTCAGCCTGTATCCATATCTATATGCACTTCACAGAGCATCAGCCTCTCTTCACCCTTCCCTTTTCTTATGCTACAGTGTTGCTACTCTCTCTCTCTGTTCTCTAGGTATTATTCTGGGCATTGTTCTCATGAGCTGTCTGCATATATCCCCTCCCCCAGTTTTGACTGCTGCTCCCTACAGTTTTTGTATGCAGACCAGCCACTTGAGGAATAGCTGCTATGATGCCTCTTCCTTCACTTGAGCAGCTTAGCCATGGAATTGTCTTCCTTCTTTCGACTTTCTCTCTTCATATAACTTTTCTTTCTTTAAGAGTTAGGTCTAAAAACACCTGTAGAACCCTGACCTATTTTTCTTTATTTCTTTTCCTTTTTCTGTGTCCCAAGATGTTCTTGATTGGGGCAGGTTTTACTCATGTCAGTCATTGTGAGAAAAAGTTATTGATGTTTCTTATTATTATTATTATTATTATTATTATTATTATTTTTGTCCTAAGTATCCCCTGCTTTTTGTTGAAGGTGATTGAAAGGGATGGGAGTGGAAGGTTGGAAATTCTCCTCTCCTTTACAATTACTTTCCAAAAGAAGGAATAAAGCAAGAAGCCAAATGAGGATTTTTCCTCAAAAGCTCAATTCTATATTCCTGATGCTACCTCACTAAGGTTGGACAAAGTAAGAAGGTATGAAAAACATTAGTAGGAGTATTATTATTATTATTGTTATTATTATTAATATTATTATTATTTTTCTTTATTTCCTATGGGGCAGGGTGTCATCAGGAATGGATGGAGGCGAGCAAGTATGAATATATATATGTTTATATACATATGTATGTATATATGTATATGTTGGTATGTATATGTATGTATTGTGCATGTATGTATATACATGTGTATGTGAGTGGAGTGGATGGATCTTTCTTCATCTTTCCTAGTGCTACCAAGTATTATAAATATAAATAAAGAAATAATAAATTTTTTGTACTTTTTTTATATGTTTATGAAAGAAATATAGGAAGTTTGGAGTGCCCTATTATACTTTCTTTAATGCCTGAATAAAGCTTATTCTGCTTTTGGTTTTTGATGGATATTTTTAACTTTACTTTGAAGAGCCTCCAGAGCATTTACTTTATAAACTTGTGAGTTGAAGTAATAACCTAATTTTTGGTTGTTGTCTTTAAAACAGTAAGTCGTGGTGACATACTATTTTTTTTCTTTTTTTGAAAAGGTTATCAGCTTTAGGATGGAAGGGATGACCATTGTATTATGAATAGGAATACTGTGCTCTTTCAGGATGGCTCTTCTCAGTTGTTCACAGTGCATATAGTAGAAGTGTCAGCGAGGGCAGTTTTGCTCTTGATCAGGTTTCCTGAAGTATTATATTGCTGTTGAAAATTTGTTAATAGACTGGTTCATAGAGGCATCTTAGATATGCCTGTCTCCAAATTTATAAGGATAAATTTGCTGACATACTTAGTTCTACTCTCAGAAATAATACTAGGACTATAATCATTCATGGATGGATGTGTGGTATGTAAGTTGTTCCTACCTACCATATCATCTTGCAAGATAAGACTGTTCTCAGTATTACTTAATTTTGCAGAGATGCAACTAATCTAGTTCTTGCAGGAATAGTGGAATCGAAGTGGTAGTTTCACTTATTGATTTCTATGACTTGTTTCACCTAATCATATAAGCTGTTTATTTGGTTTTAATATGAATTAGAGTTCCACAAAAATCTTTAAATTCATTAAACTTTCACTAGAAAAGATAGATTTGCTTATCACTTAACATTACATTCTTTTGAATCAATGAACTTTTATACTTGGACTCCAATATACAGTACCTCCGTTTTACTAACAAATTGTTTAGTTTGTTTTCATGATTTTTCTCTGAACCCTCCTCCTTCATGTGGATATGTGTGAAATGCTAATGGGACAGACTAAGGAGAAAAAATTAGGTTTTGAGGACACTGACTCTCTGAGTCAGTGTCCTTCGAGCAGCTTTTCCATCCATAATCTATATTCATTAAATTTTATTATAACTTGTATTAGATATTGTGGATTCTTTATACAGACTGAGATTTGATTTTGTCACTCCCTGTTGAAAGTCAAATTTTTGTTTTATCTCAGCAGTGTAGTCAAGCAGTTTCCTGGACATTGTAACCATGATGTACAGGATATTTGTTATTATGTACACTATTTTTTTTACTATTTTAGTATTCTCTTTGCAGTAGCTTTTCCTGAAATAACACTCCTCTTTGTTAGAAACAATGAATCTTCTTTTATTCATGTATCATGCAGCTTTTCTGATATACTACTTATAAGTTTTTCATTCCTAATGGCACTTATCTTTGCATGATTATGTTTATCCTAGAGGATATTGGCAGTTACTACCTGTCAGTTCTGTTTATATTTCTGATGCCTGTTCCCTCCAGGAACTCCTGTCAAGGGGGTGACCATGTGAAAAGAGTTGCACACACTAATTATGTTTCAGTTTCAACATAAAATTTCTTTTTTTATTGTTGAACATTTGACTGTTGATTTTGGTAAACTGACCTCAGTGGCCCTATTATTAGTTAAAAAGTTTTCTTAGCAAAGGGAAAATCAGTGTTTTTCAGTAGTACATTTTTTTATCCTTACTGTATTCAATTTAATCATTGGAGTTATCTTCCTTGTTATGTTCCCTTTGGCAAGAGGATATTAGATATTTGTGTGGAAGGCTTTTGGCATCTATGACTGTTTATTCTGCTTCTTTTGAAACATATTCTGTGAAAAATCCAGTTGTGAGAAGTTGATAGTCTAGTAACAGAAACCTGAACGGCAGATCTAGGATTTTTCTGAAGGTTGATTATCAGAGGGAAGGACACTGGAATTTGTGACTAGATCTCATTCACAGAAGCTAAGCTGTGCTACAGCATCAAAATCCAGTGATCAGGTATCAAGAAAAGCTTAAGATAAGATTTATTATTTTTTGCATTATTTTTATTATCCTTGTTCAGTTTTCAAGTGTTTTTAGCTTGAGAAAGATAGCACAAGAGAAGTACACATTAGTGTGAGTGAGGAAAACTTCCTTGAGGCACAGCATTACATTTTTTGATGTGTTTTAAACTGAAAATTTAATAATGAAAAGTCCTGCTGTGTCCAGGTTCCAAGCAATCCACATTTCTTATGTACCTGTGTAACCACTCAAAACTGTACTATCATTTTATGCAAATATCATGCCAGAATTCACATATGCACATGTGTTTGATACACTGCCATGTTTATTTAGTCTTAGTTGTAATATTTTGGAGACTTTTGCATCCAATTTGCTCTCATTTTCACATTTCTGCTATTTCATTTTCATAAGAATATATTATGCATGTCATTATTGCAGCTGTGCACATATCTGAGCCATAAACAGGTGGTGCAATACATCATTGAGCTTTTAAACAAAGGAAATCGTACAAAGCGAAGTACAAATAATGGTAAAATTGGTTTTTGTTTAGTAAAAATTCTCCATGAAAATGTGAAGAATTACCATGTTTATATATATATATATATATATATATATATATATATATATATATATATATATATATATACCCTCTCTATACATATTTTCTTTTT
>JAYMFT010099216.1:0-13809 GCA_038088735.1 Panulirus argus
AGAGAGGGAGAGAGAGAGAGAGAGAGAGAGAGAGAGAGAGAGAGAGAGAGAGAGAGAGGATAATGGCACGGAGGGAAAAAGTGCAGAGTTAGGGATGGAGAGAGAGAAAAGGGGTCTTCTCCGGAGGGGGGCAGGCGAAGATGGCGCCACGGTGTTGGTGGTGGCGGGCAGCGGAAGTACTAAGGGAGGGAAGACAAGGATTACAAATGATCGACCTGTAATCAGGACGATATGATGATTAGTGATTACTAAGATCACGTTATCAAAATCATGTCAGAGGGATTTTTAGAAACCGAATTTCATCTGCTTGGTAAGATCAGGAGACGAAGGCATATGATGGACATGTGTGTATGTGACTGAAGATGTTAAAATCTCAAAGGACTAATGTATAGTACGTACGTAAAGTTCTCATGTCAGTATGGAGGGATATGTTCACCTCAACACATTAGGTGGCATAAGCTGAGACAGAGTGTGGTTGATCACTGAATCTGACCCAGGTAAAGAAAAACGGAGTTTGAGGTGGTAAATGGATAATTAAAAAATACTACATTAATTCACTAAAATTCAAACAGCCTACTCGTAAAAGACTTCTTGAATTGTCGCTTCACCATTGCTGGTGCTTGAACCCGGATCAGGCATTTACCACAAACAGGACATTGTTGAAAGACGAGTACGATAGATTTAGAAAGTGGAAATCCTTCACTCCTGCTGTATTGGGACCCCGAGCTGCCCGACTTGTGGCCTGCGAACGTTGAGGCAGACTCATCTGGCGTCCAGAGACTGTTTCTTGTCGCTAGGGATGACCGCTGGTCTTGCCTGGAACCCTGGAAGCCATGGAGAGTGTGTGGACCTGTGGGAGAGGCTGGGGAGTGGTTGAGCCTGTGGGAGAGGCTGAGTGTAGTTGTAGCTGTGGGATGGGAGAGACTAGGGAATGGTTAGAGCCTATGGGAGGGGCTAGGGAATCGCTGGACCTGTGGGAAGGAATAGGCAATAGTATTGTAGAGGAAACAGCGCGGTTCCTTCACCAGGATAGTGAGAGCAGCTGTACATAGACCCGCAGATGTCTAAGACGCAAAGGGGAAATGTGTTTTGCGACAGTGTACGCATTCATCCGAACTGTTTTTCGTCTTGTTTTGCATAGATAATGTGAAACGCTTTGTGTAGAGTAGACTTAGACAAATAAAGCTTTCTAAGTAATGATAAGTGTCGCTGCAATTACTACCTTTCTCCTTCAAAGTGTTACAATACTTCTCTATCAAAGTCTCGTTGATTTTTGTTTACCTTTCACTTTGGCCACTTGCTACGTACTTATTCAGATTGAAACACACTTTATCAATCTTTCAACACAAATATTTTGTACATCTTACTGAACAACACTTTGCAAGACCAAGTTCCATTTGTTGTTCTACTTATGACCTCCGTCTTGTGCCAGGACTAGGCATCCATGCGAATCTCTCACGAAAGGTCTGCCTCACCACTTTTCACACCATCCGTCCTGCCAGCACACAGCCTGTCATACTCAACGCACCAGCGACAGAACCTAGGGGGACGCCTGCTTCATCCGCTGCACCAGCAACAACGCTAAGGGAAGCCTGTCCACATCATCTCACCTCAGCTTGACTCACGTAACTTTCTTGCCTAACCCTAGACCACTCGCAGCAGTTCATTTTGAGGTATATCATCTCTGTACTTACCCCCATCCAAAAAAGAAGAGTCTTTGCGTTGTTACCAGTGTTTCCTTGACCCTCTCCAAGTCCAATGACTTTCATAAGAAAAAAGAGAAGTTATGAACCACAACTGCTGTTCTTGCGTAGTTGTTCTAGATATCGAAAAGGCTATTTGGACTCGAAGTCCTCCTGTTTTTAACGTTCATTTGTTTCGTATGTTTCGACTTGATCTCCTGCTCCTTCATCAGCTTGTATTAGGATAAACTTTAAGGTTTAGGATGTGCACTTTCGAATACAGAGACACACTCATGGTCTGTAAGATGGCTCCATGAGAAACATTATCATCAGGCAGCTGTAGATGATCAAAGTGCCCCCTAGAGTTCTGAATTTCAACACTGATTGTGTATTACAATGAAATGCTCACTCCCAGCAAGGTAGCAGACCTTTCTCCATTTCCAGAAGGGACGGGTGTCAGAACAGGTGTGTGCGTGGTTCAGCTTCATATATGGGAAGAGGATACGGAAGGTCACAGTAGACATGGGTTCCAAGGCCAGGTGTGTATGTGCGGGGGTAGCGGGAGGGGAGGCAGATGTGTGTTATTGTTAAGGAGGAGGTGGTCGGGTCAAACTAGACACGAGGTCCAAGGTCAACTTAGGGCATAATAGGAGGTGTGTGTGTGTGTGTGTTTGTGTGACTGGAATGTGACAAGGGAGCGGGGACGGGGGAGGGGGACGAACCAGACTAGAAGTGGGGTCGGAGGTCAAGCGAGGGTGGGAGTGACGTGTGGTTGTTTGAAGGAGGGTGAAAGGTTGGTTAGGTCAGGCTAGACGTGAGCTCCGAGGTCAAGTGGAGGGTTGTGTTGGTGCAGGAGGGGGGGGGGGATCCGATGGCGAGGGGGAGGGAAGGGAGGGGAGGACAGGTAGAGTGTGGTTTCATGTGGTGGATGTACAGATGTGCGTACGTATATACCCCAGCTATGCAGCTATGGGCAGTTCACTCGTACGTACATGGTTCTGTGTGTACGCATAAGTATATTCATGCACGTATAAAAGTCTTTAAGCTACACCATAGACATTTGATATTTTGTAGACGTTTACCTGTGAGTGTAGTGATGCAGTGAGCATTCGTCTCTGCCTCATGTCTTAAGCCTACAATTTACTTATCGTAAAGCCAGACACAGACAACATACAACTGAATATCCTTTTTCTTTACGCTGTGATTCCCAGAAATATAACAGGTTGGTCTGGCCGGCCCAGCGTTGTGATGCACAGCAAAGGTTTATGTTTTCATCTGAACTGTGGTTGACTGTATACCAGTAAGTCTGTTTATTTGTCTGCAAATGCAATGTATGTTTCTACTCGCTTGAGCCACGAGAGAAGGATGGGAGCGTTGTAAGACAGCGGAGGGGGACAAAAGGACGCTTGTGATGTGAACGTTCGTTAAATGAACTGGAATATCTAGTGGCATGCCGCAAGGCTCGATCCTGGGACCATTTGCCCTACTTGATCTACGTCAAAGACCTGCCTGTAGAACTGTACTCCTACCGGATTATGTTTGCAGATGATGCAGAGGTCGTGAGTGATGTTAAGAGGAATGAAGATTGCATCAACATTCAAGAGAGACAAACTGATCTGGCGCTTTGTTGATGAATTTCAACCCATGTAAATCTAAAGCAATGAGGGCGCAACACAATACGGAAAGACCTTAATATGAAAGACATCTAGTAGGAAATAAGCTGCAGGAAGCTTTGTGTGTGTGTGTCTATGAGAGCGACCTGGTTCTCGACATTGTACTTAAGCTGTCGCCAGTTCCCTATTAAGGAACATATGTAAAAAGGCGATCCGTCTGCTGGCAAATATCACAGTTGCGATAAAGTTCATGGCTAAGGAGATTTTCAGCAAACTGTCCACATTGCATGTCAGGCCAGAACTAGAATATGTTTCTCTTATTCAAACGTCTAACAGAGAAGGTCCAGAGGACGGCAACAAGGATGGGAACAGAATTAGGTAAGCTTTCATTACAGTGAAAGGTTAGAAGCCATAGATTTCTCCACCACAGAAGAGGGAAGAGTAAGAGGTGATTTGACGATAGTTGTTAACTAGTTATACAGTAGGCAGCTACTCACAGAAGCAAAAAAAAGAAAAAAAAAAACGCACTCCTATGTGTACAAAAAAAAAGGGATACAAACATACAGCTTTAAGATACGAGGCAACACGAGTGTGCAAAACACTCAGCCAGTAACACACACACACACACACACACACACACACCTGCTATGCCCCTCCTTCCAGTTCCCGCCAGCTGGTAATCCCATCACCACACAAAACAAGGGAGCGAAGCCTCTCTCTCTCTGCACCTCGTCCAGGCGAATCCAACCCCACGGAAATAAGCCTGAGCTCCTGCGATCCCCAGGCCGTCCCATTGTTGCCCCGACGAGCCGGCCAGATAATAGCTGGTAAGAAAACGCCCTAATCGTCTTCCGTTTCGGGTGACAAAGAGAAAGACAAAAGGAAGATTTTCTCATATCTCTTTTTTTTTTCTCTCTCTCTCCCAGGACACAGATCCCACTCCATCTAAGCCCTGGTTAGGATTAAAACTCTCGGCAGACCTCCTACCCCAAGAGCCAATGTCCCTTGCGTTATTTCGGATCTTACGTACAGACGTCCTGAGGAGGAGTTTCCCTTGCCCTTCAGGTCTGCAGATATTGAGGGGGAAGGAATGGGTCCCTGAAGGACAGGTTACGTGAGGTGGGGGAAGTGTTGGGGGGAGGGGTGGGGGAGGGGAAGAGGGAAGGAATAGAGGGATGGATGGGAGGAGGAGGAGAGGAACTTTGGGGTGGGGAGATAATTGAGGTGGGGGTGAGCACGAAGAACGTGATACACCACTTCTTATGTCCCTCTTATTACGTTCATATATACACCCCTCCTCCCCCTCCCCCCCCTCTCCCCACTCTCCAAAACCTCACATCACACAGGCTACACATCCCTCACACACTTCTCTACACACCTCAGTGTACCTCCATACACACCCTCTACACCTTCCAGTGTCTCTCAACATGTTGGCTACACATCCTCCCACGTCCGTAAACCTTCATACGTAGCATTTTATGTCTTTAGACGCCTTCTGTCATGGTTGCACCTGTCTACACCTACACCTACACATACACAGACTCTACACTCTCTGACACCTCGAAGAAGAGCCACCTGGGCATACCACACACCGTCTACACTCTCCTGCAGCCTCAACACTTAGTCTCTACACTCTCCTACACCCCTTAAAATACTACCTGCATATTTTACACCACACTACACTTTTCTACACAGCCTTCACGCTTCCCAAGCATAGTACATACATATTTTCTACTTCCTCTACACCTTCTTCAACAACTCTTGCACCCGCTGATACACTTCCCACAACAGGGATTAAAGTGTTTCATACACCCAAACACTTGCTCATATTTCTGTGCCAGTTTACAGATCATGTGACCATCCGTGATACCCAGAAACGTCATTTGGAAATTGGTATTTTGCGCTTAATGTAAAATCCAGAACTCAGATTCAGCAATGGTCCCCATCAGCTGCTATTACGGATACAATAAAAGCTACTTGCATGGGAATGAATTCAGATTTTGTAGGGTATCATCTTATAAGAATAAGTAAATGTAATACTCTTAAGTCTTTTGTGAAACAGAGGTCGCTTCACCTGCTTCCCTCACTCAGGTAACTCTGTCACCCGTCATCCTTCCCCATGCAGCTCTGTCACCTGTCATCTTCCCTCGGGTCACCTGTCACCTTGCCCCAGGTAGTTCTGTCACCTGTCGCCCCTCCCACAAGTAGTTCTGTCGCCTGTTTCTTTGTCTCCGTTATCCCCCTTATGTCTCATCTTCCCTCATGAAGTGTCCTCACTTGTCCCCCCCCCCCCTCATAATGCCTTCTCATTTGTTTGTCTCCCTCGTGTAGGTCTCTAAGGTGTATCCCTCTTTCGTGTAGTTCCCACTTTTTATCTTCCTCTCTCGGTTCGATCCTTATCATGTGTTCCTCCCTCGGGTACTTCTCTCTCTCTCTCTCTCTCTCTCTCTCTCTCTCTCTCTCTCTCTCTCTCTCTCTCTCTCTCTCTAATCTTTATCTTGGGCTTCCCAGGGACTGACTCGTCTTGGCAAAGACAGAGAAGATGTCAAAGAGAATTAGGATTGCGTGGGGGGGAAACCATGAATAAAAGAGCACCGTAAGTCAGGCTGTCTACTCGGAACAACGTCACTGTCTCGAAATTTTTCGAAGCTGATTCGTACCATTTTGACCCAAAGACCTCTTAATTCTTACCCAAATCATTCCTTACTTTTCGACATCATTTGATACATTAAAACGTCTATATTCGAGCCATATTGGAGAATGTACCCTACGGTAACGAGTCTTTAAATACGAACCTATCATAATGTACCAGTAGTTCGCGAGCTTTGAGAAAGATCGTCTTGAATCGGTTACAAGAAACATCCATGTCAATCTTCCTCTCCAGCTTCTTCTTTTCTATTTGGCTCAGTCTCAATCGCCTGTTCACCAGGTTCAACTTGGAGTGACCAGTCAGTAAATAGTAAAAGAAAAAAAGCTTTGAAATTTCCACTTTACTGTAATGCGAGTCTGGTGGCCAAGCCCCGAGGCATTTCGTGGCCTGTGCGTGAGGGAACTACCCCTTTGGTAGAGTCTCGTTTCATGTGGCTGTTATTTAGTCATGAGGCAGCTGACCAGTTGGCCTCCGTCTCCCATGTAAGCACTGCCGTGGGAGGAGGCCAGAGTTGACCAGTTCTTGATCCTCTCTTACTTTTTGTCGACTTCACGTTGGAGGGAGTTCTTTCTCCCCTCCAGTTCTTTCTCCCCTACAGTTCTTTCTCCCCTCTAGTGTTTACTCCCCTCCGGTGCTTTCTCCCCTCCAGTGCTTTCTCCCCTCCAGTGCTTTCTCCCCTCTAGTGCTTTCTCCCCTCTTGTCTAACCAACCGAAGTAATTAGTTTTGCTCGGTAGACTAGCCAGGTCTTGGCCTGGCTCGGGCCACTGTCCTGATGACTGCTCGTCCAAGATTGATTTGTATTCTTCACCACATTCGATACGCAATCCTTAGTGTATTTACTATTATCTTTCTTCTTCATTAATCTCTCCATGTTCCATCCTTTATTTTTTTTTTCATTTTTCCCTGATTCTACCTTTCTTCTCCTGTCAGTTATGGGCAAATTCATTTTACACACAACAGTGTCTCGGTACAAGCAACGAGCTACTGTCTCACGTGTGTATCGTCGAGGCCGTCTCTCAGACGAGCTCGGTGCAAGTTCCACAGTCCTCGAGACCTGAAGGAGTGTTTGTCGAGGACTCGGTGTACAACATTGTGCTCCAGATACAGGCGAAGTGTTCGTGATAGAGAGAGTTATAAGTAATGTGTGTATGGGGGAACGAAGGGGTAGATATGATGATAGTCAGTGAGAACGGTTCTTGTGTTTCACTCATACGTAAATGAACTCAACGTCTCATTTCATCTCGTCTAGTCTCGTCTCTGTGCTGAAATGAGCTGTTTGTTAGAGATTTCCTTCTCTGCAATTAAATCATTCGTGAGTAAACTCAGGTTTTCTTTGAGTGTTTCTTTCTAATGATGTCTCACAATCCGAACCCCTATTTCGGCGCCCCCTCAGGACCTCTGCGTCAGTCGCTCCACCTTCTGCTTCTTCACACGGTCTCCTCCAGGACAGCTCCTCCTGAAGGGTGCCGCATATTTTGACAGGAATCTGGTCCCCGGTACTTCCTCAGCATATCCTCGTCAGGTACGTATTTTTCCTACGTCTCATTTCTTCTCTAATTCCCTCCACTGCCTCTTTCCTCTTCGACCCCTCCCCCTTCCCCCCTTCCCTCCTCTTGTGTATTCCCCTCCCCTTTCCCTTCCTCTTGCCTTCCTCTGATCCCTTTTCCTCAACCCTTACATTCCCTCCCCCCCCAACCTCCTCGCTTTCTCTCTCTCTCTCTCTCCCCTCAAAGTCTGGCCGTCCGTGTTGTTTGCAGTGACGCGATGTGCCATTAATACTCGAGTGTGTCCACTACTTTGGTCCGAGGCCCGTCCACCACCACCTTCTTAGGTGGGGGGGGATAGAGAGAGAGAGAGAGAGAGAGAGAGAGAGAGAGAGAGAGACGCCACTCTGGCCCTGAGCTGGATTCGCTTCCCGTTTGCTCCCACCTTTTCATACCATTACGATAAATAAAGCTGGCGCCTTTGCTGCCCAAGGTTTACTTGATCCAAGTCTTTGTTCATCTTGGACTCGTTCATCAATACTTACGTTGTCAAGACGAGGAAAATTTAGCCCCTGGGGAAAGTGGACATCATCCTTTTATCACCCCGAATATCAATCAGTCCTGTGTTCAGTTGAATGATGAACAGACTTCTTATCCCAGCTTAGATGAGGTCACAGTTGACTATCTGTCTGGTTGATGACGAGATATTCACATCTGTCGTAAGACTGGGGAAGAGGAATTCAATCACCCTTTCTTGTACTGCATGGGATTTTACCCCTTAATATCACTGACCTGGGATGGGAATTTGCGATCCAAGTCTTTATAAGACAGGAATCAGTTAGTTGATTGTTTGGGGGGCAAAATAAGCTAATAGCACGATCATCTATGGTCGGATTCATCTCTGTCTTTCAGTCTTATGAATCTGCACGTCAGTGGTCTTAATAAGCCAGAGTCTATGTTATCTAGACCACCACGACACGATATCACCTGAATTTAGAGTATCTTACACATGGGTTATCTTGGAGTATAATCGTAAATCAAAATCAGACACACAGACATGCATCTGTAACTTTGTCTCAAGAGATCTGGTAATGTCCCATTCGTTACTTTGCCTCAAGAGGATAATTACTGCAACCAGAATCTGGTTCACCCAGCGAGAGAGAGGAGATCCGTTCCTCTCGCTGGACAGCCAACAATGGCACGGACCAGACGCCCGTACGTAACCCGGAGTACCCCGAGCTGGTGGGCCACATCTCATATTACCAGAGGCAGGAAACAGTATATTCCGGCTATTGTTTTTCCCGCAGTAACGAAAACAAACTTGTAATAAGTCTTCCTCCTCTCTGTTGTGACAACAGGCACAGCCTTATCGAGCCGGATAAGTCTTATGATAAGTCTTCTGCTGTGTATACTTTACGTGTGATAGTGATGACTGAAAACATAATTAGGTGAAGAAAATCTTATGCGGTAGAATCATAGCACAGACTCAGCTGTTATTGTTCAACGAGTGGTTCAGCTTTCTCCCATTTCCTGCAATTCTTGAGATGTTATCAAAGGATTTACAAGATATTTGGCCAACGTATTGCCGGTGAGAATTGGACATATAATATCTAAATGTAACCTTCATGTCTAGGCTTTAAGTTCCAAAGGTAATTCTTCAGGAAATCGTACAATTATCTCAATGCGAATACTATTATTACATTTATTCCTTTATATTTGAAGGTCTCTTTTAATTCATACTTTTTTTTATATTTTACACTGATGAACTTGAGTCCGTCTGCCGTCACACGGAGAACTCGAGTCTGTCTGTAGTCATTCGTCACACATTTTGCTCCTGGTTGTAATATGGAAAAATTCTGGCCGTAAAAGCATCGCACAGGCGTCTCTAAGGGAGCGCCACATCTTTCAGTTATGAATCATGGAAATTTTTGCGTCACCCTGCACGCGGAGCGTTCTAACTTTAGAGCCCAGTGGAACCCAACACCAGACACCAGGATCCTTACCACAGTCTATTGTAGGACATGGCGGACGAGCGGAAAGTAAGTCCAGGATGTGAAAAATATTCAATCCTCAAACAATATTTTACCTCACAAGCAAGGCCAAAGGAACTGCTCACTCTATGCACAGGAATGCGTACCTATTATGTGCCGCTTCTGGCTGTGGGGAGGGGGGGAGGGTGAGGGGGGGAAGGGTGAGGAGGGGAGGGGGGAGAAAGGAAGGGCTTGGCTGGGGGGGGGAGAAGGGTAGGTGCTGCTGCCGCCGAGGGTACTCCCAGGATCAAGGAACCTGTACCGGCCAGCGCAAGCAAAAGACCCGACTGAGTTCGGGGCGTTGTTGGGAGGAGAGAGTGAGTGAGTGAGAGAGGCGGCGCCCTCGGTTGAACGTACACACGGGCGGGTGCATCTAATTGTACCTCATTGTCGTGATGCGCAGGGCGGTCCCGAGCGAGGAAACAGACACCATTCAGAGTGCAACGTCGGAACTCAATGCGGCGACAACCAGTTACTGGCCTGCTGCTCCTGTGAGGAGGGGAGGGGAGGGGGGGGGCGTTAGTGGGGGGGGGATGTTCCCTTTCACTCCTGCAGGCGGTGGGCGCCGCGGAGACGGGAGAGATTTATACACAGAAGCTACAGAACAGAAGTTATTGTTGGTGGTCTTAGAAGTATAGGAGGATGAGGTCAGTTTTTTGGAAGGAATTTCGACTTAAGCTCCCCTCAGCCACTAGCAAATGGGTGTTGTTATTTCCATAACTCCCAGATGGAGTGATCCAACTACCAGAACTTACTGTCACTAGTTACTGGTGCTATCACCAATCACAGTCACCAAGCAACACCTTTAACATTGGCTACCAAATGATATTACGATCAACCACGCGCGCGTCTTCTGCCGTCATAGACCGCCTTCGTCACCACTAGTACACCTACCAACATTACAACCACCAACAACAACAACCAGTACCAGCAATGACAACTACCACAATTATCATCATCTGGTCTCACCACCTACCATCGCTACCACCATTCTGACACCCACCAACAACCGGCTGTGACCATCTTCCAATCAACAAACACTGACACAACCACCTTGACCATCAACCACTATCACCATCGCCATCAGTTATCACCACCACCACAACCATCATCACCAACCCTCACCGCTACTACCACAAACCACCAACCACAACCCAACCACACACGTCACAAGAGATCACACCTGAACCTTCCCCCCATCGCCCCCTCCTCCCCCCCAAACCACCAACATACCCTCTCTATTCACTAATTAACCATTAGAACTCCGCAAAATCCTTTTATTAAATCCAGGTGGAAAAATCGCGATATAAATCTCCAGCGGTGACTGTATCAGGATTTTTGCCTTTGGATAAACAGCGTCTGGCCAAGGAGCCCAGACCGGGAACCTGTTTGGGCCGCCTTGTTTGTACAAAGGATTATTGTTCAGGCCAGAGCAACGAGAAAATGTTCCGCGCCGTCCTTTGTCCACTCCCGGCTTGATTCTTTAGACCGGCCGAGCAACAAGTTCACTGTGCCAGCGACGCACACTAGCGCCGCCCCGGCCCCTGGTAGCAAGGCGGTGGACGCTTCTCTTTCCTATGAAGAAAAGACACTGACGTCCTCTCGCTGACGGACTACGAAAGTTGGGCGTATTATACAGGTCGTAGTCTCGCTCGCCACTTGGTTGGCTGGGGAGGGGTTGGGGGAGGGGGAAGAAGCCTGCGTGGTGTGTGTGTGTGTGTGTTACACGACGAGTGCTTCTCCTGCTGCTGCTGCTTGTGACCTGAAGGAGGTAAACGTCGAGGAAACACAGCCCCTTCGAGCTCTCCCCCCCCGGAGGTAAAGCTCTGGAGTTTGTCGTGATCTGCTCTCCCTGGTGGTTGGTTGCTTCTCGGCGCCTGTTGGTGGGTTAGCGTGTGACGGAGGACATTCAGCCCCTACGGCGGTGGGTGAGTCAAGCATAGCAGACGACGTGTAGACATGTAGCCCCCTGGTGACGGGTTTTAGAAGTGTGACGTCAAAATACTCATGTGAACATCGGTCTACTTACGTTATCATACATTTTTCTTTCTTTACAAGATGACAGACGTTTCCAGTCTTATCATCATTTCCTTATCTCTCTCTGGAATCTTTGACAGTCTTCCTGTATTCGACTTTTCCTGCAAACAGATAAGGATTCTCAGCTAAACAGACTTGAGCAGTCAGTGAAAGAAATAGATTCCAAAATATTGTCCCTGTCTATTGATCTATATTGCTCCCCTTTCTCTAAGAGCTCGACATAGGTATGTGTATGTAGCCTAGACTGTCTTTTTTTTCAAAGGCCTCAAATATTCTGTCCAGCAGATTAATGTTAAAGAATAGCAGGCCAGTGAATGATTATGTAGTTCTAGGCTTTATGACTTAGTGTTTTTATTTTCGTTTCTCCTGAACCATTTATATGGACACAGGAACGGGTTTTGTTGAGATGAATATTGCAAAAGTCTCATTCCAAATTCCATTACAGTTTTCTATAGTAAGGGAAGTTGTCGGAGATGATGGTCATGAATTATTCTTACAATCCGTCCGGTCGCAACCAGGTATATAACGATATAAAGTCTGCGATTGGTTCTTGGCGATAGACGGTGTGGCGCGCGCGCGTGAAGAACGCTAGTCCTATGCCTTATATGGGATTACGTTCTGTATGACTCCGGGAAAAGCGAATCGAATAGCATTTGCGTTGGATGAAGAAAGGAATCTGATGATTTAAGAGACAACTGTCTTGATCAGGCGCAAGGCTAAGGCGTCACGTTTACCGTACACCCTTTGTGTTCACTCACGCACACACACACACACACCCACACACACACACACACACACACACACACACACACACACACACACACACACTTTCATGGTTATTGTATCCATTAACGTCTCAGACCGTGACTCACGGACGGGCCCGCCCGTTTTCGAATCCCTGGTACGCCAGTCGGCCCACAACCAACCAAGGCGTTAATCCTCCCTCCTGATCTGGTCGATAAATGTGTACCTGGCTTAGTCTGGTGTGTGTGTGTGTGTTTGTGTGTGTTTGTGTCAGTTTTTCTGTGTTCACATAAGAGTAAAAACTGGACATATATACAAGGTTAAGAGACGGGGCAACACGAGTGTAAAACTCTGTCCCCGTAACACGCAAATAGTAATCACAAACACGCCAAAATCTGCACTCGCTGTTCAATCACCAAAACAACCAATTTGCCAGACAGCATACCATAAAATGGAATCCAATTTGTTCAATCAACTCTCGAGTTAAAAAAAAAAAAAAGTGGGGAATTTGTTGAAAAAAATATCCATACTCTGCTTGAGCAAAGCATATCCGACGTGTGTGGTAGAGGGGGGGAGAGGAGGTGTCTGTGTCGTTAGCGACGGCAGATGAGGTGGGAGATTTGTACCCGTCAGTGTTGCTAGATGAGACGTCGTTTCAACGATTACTTTTTTGAGGGAGTTTAAGGGTAATTAGCATGGTGACAAGTGATTTGCATTCTGGCTCCACCTTCCGTGTTCTTGTTGAGTGACGCCATTGCCGTTCGTTGTACGGAGGCGTTCTTGATGAGTCACGTCATTTCTGCTTCATCTGTAGATTATGTTCTCAGCCCTGTTGAATGGGCGTTTAAGACGACCATAGATAACTCGGTTATTGCACGACCCTTGACCTCGACTCTTCTACCCTTGAGCACGAGGATACGACCTCAAGGCCCGAAGGGAAAGTACGACCTTCAGGGATGATGATGGCTAACCTTTGACCTGACCTGACACTGTATCCTTCCCAGTTGGCTGTCCACTGGCGAACGCCTTATACTAAATCCGTTTCTTTACCATTGTCTCACTGTCTGTGAAATCACTTCGAGCTGCTCACTCTCGCTGATTACTTTAAGTAATCATGATTACATATCTAGTCATATCTTGCTAAATAATAGAAAACTAACAATAACCAACGTCTTTTTTATCATCAGTTATTCGTAAGTTGACTTGAGGTGATTATTGATAATTTTGCCCTAACACTTCCTTTTTATTACTATTTGATTCATTAAGTTATTATTGACTGCCGACTGCATGACCCATTATCAGGGAGGGAAATAATCTCTCGTGCCATCTGTGTCAGGCTGACGAGGATTATGAATGGGTAAGATTAGCTGCACACCCCATGAAGACATGGGGGATGGAGGCCCATGGGTATATTTACAAGTATAGACATCAATATAAATCTCTAGGAGCGTTCACTTTCACCCATGGGTACATTTAGAGCTATAGACATTGATATAAACCTCTGGGTTTCTTCACTTCCGCTCACAGATGCACACATGCGTGTACAAACGCACCCTTATATATATATA
>JAYMFT010099227.1:0-13809 GCA_038088735.1 Panulirus argus
TATATATATATATATATATATATATATATATATATATATATATATATATATATATATATACATATATATATAACGTTGCAATAATGTTAGAGAAAGGTGCTATCAGAGAAAATCTACACTGGTTTAATGAAAAAATATATATAATTTCACTATGATTATAGAGTGAGTGCCAGTGAGTGGGGTGTGTGTGTTGATGTTATCAAAGACCTTGTTCTCGCCATCACGTCACTTACCAGCGCAATTAGCCTGATGGCAAACCTTATAACCTTTAGTATCAGATTCGGCCACACTTCCTTGTTTTCAAAGTGAGAGGCACAAACAGTCCTTTGTCATGACTCCAACTTGTTCCTTATCATTAACCTACACTTGAATCTAAATTTTAACATTTGGTCCCTAACTTTAACCAGCATTTGAACATGACTATACCTAGAGATGAACCCAGATCTTGACACCTGACTCTAACCAATACCTGAAACCTTCACCTTAATTAGCAACGGCTGCTCGTCTGCAAAGGTCAGTTGACTCAGTTATGGTGGTCTCAGGTTCCTAAGTTCCCTGGGTCCAGTGTTCCTTGGGTAGAAAGTTCCCAGGGTCCAGAGTTCCCTGGTTCCAGATTTCCAGGGTCCAGAGTTCCCTGGATCCAAAGTTCCTGGGTCTAGCGAGAGTTCTCAGGTTTCAGAGTTCCCTGGGTCTAGCTAGAGTTCCCAGGATCCAAAGATCCCGGGGTCCAGAGTTCCCTGGGTCCAGCGTGAACTTAATGTGTGCAGTGTTCTTATCTACAAGCTAGGGTTGTACTTACACTATCTGGCCCACCTCACATGGCTCTGGCGACACCTGGAAATGAGATCATTCATTTAGGTATTATGAACAATGCATTAAACAATTCTTTTAGATATTTTATTGATTAAATACATTTTTTTTAGTACTATGTGATTATTAAGAGCATTCTTTTATGTGTCGTTTATTGATGAGGTCATTCTTTTTATGTGAAGTTTATTAACAAAGTCATTAATTTATGTATTGTTCATTAGGAAGTTCATTCTTTTAGGTATTGTTAGGAATGGATTAATAGTATAATTCTTTTAATTTTTTTTACAGGATTAGGATATATTATTTGAGGGTTTTATGGGTAGTGGATTGACATGGTCATTCTCTTGACTGCTGTAAGTAATAGATTAGTTTGATCACTTTTACGTACTGTTAGGAGTGTTTAATGGGATTATTCTTTTAGGCTTTTTAATAAGCAATGGGTTGAAAGACATAGATGGCACGTATACGTGTCTAGTGTTTCATAAACAGAAGTTCACACACACACACACACAAAAAAAAAAAAAAAAATGGACATAAATAATCACTACCTAAAACATAGAAACCTGAGGAGAGGAAAATTTTTCAAAGGAAAAAGAACATCAACAACTAATCACAAATGTCCTTTAGAGTTTCGTGTTGCAAGTGGAAAAATAAACAGACGGATGAATCAAGGAATACCACTGTTTACGGAGGGGCAGACAATGTCAAAAATGATGTATTTGTCAAAGTCTGTTTTCAAACGTTTGTATTAGTGTTGCTTTCAGTTACTCTTACTGGGAAATAACTTCGTATGTTAAAAAAAAAGACCTGTTGAAGAAAAGGTCCTTCGCCTCATTCGACGTAAAACGTTTTAGGTCGCGAGTGAAATGAGACTGATCATATTTTATATAGCTGCTCAGAATACGGTTCTCGAAGCCTTTGATAACTCTTGAATACCAGCATCAAGTCTCCCCTTAACCCTCTCCTCCTTTAGTTCTACCGCTAAACAGGTATAGTATATAAGTCATGCTGGCGGGGCTCATAGGATTTATTTATTCATTCATTTGTCCGCGAATCATCATCGTCGTGCGGTCGTGATCAAGGGTCGTACCGTTGTGATCGAGGAGTTAACGACCTGTTTAGAGTGAGACAAAATAAAGTTATTTCGTGACCAGCATAACCAATGAGAATGGATTAAGAAGCTTCTGACAATGAAATAGTAGCAAATGATATAAGCCAATGAAAATGAAGTAAATGATGCCAACGGACTCGGCCAGCTCGATGCTTCATGGCGAGGCTGTAGCACTGGCAGTAATCTCTCCAAAGAACTTCTCACTCCAAAGGAGTTTACTGTTCCCAGCTACTGGAAGTAGCGCAGCCGTGGGCTGCAAAGCCTGTAGAAGAATCATGGGTGACACCAGGGGTAAATAATGAATAGCGTAAAAAATAGCATCAGCCAATGAGAATGCAGTATATAGCATCAGCCAATGAGAATGTGGAAAATAGAATCGGCCAATAAGAATGCAGCAACATTATCTAAGACAGTCTGGTGCTGGCTGGCTGGCTGTTCCCGTGCAAGGTGGTCATAAGGTGAGAGATAAAGACTGATTGAAGAATTAGGCTCAGAAAGACAACAGCCCCATAACATATCCCTGCCGGACACACGCACAGACGGACACAAGATAATACGGTGATTATTTAAGATCAAAAACTAAGACCAGAGGTAAAAATAGAGGCAGTGATTGCTCGTAAGAGAATGAAAGATGTGTTTAAATCAGTTCTTAAAACAAATATTGTTGAATGGTATCTCGTACAATAAAGTCTACATATTTTGCGGAATGTGAAAGCGTGTAATTACCTACATGTACTGTACGGGGAAGGTGTTTTACACTCTGGAGTCTCTCCGTCTCTTGAACAGTCTCTACTTTCATACATACAGCCATTTCAAACTTATGTATGATGTCTGCATTTACCACGTCTTCATTCCATTTCTTTCCATTCATCCACCATCCTTATAATACAGAAGTACAACTTCGTTAGATCTTTTTATCTTTTTGTTTGTTGTTGAATGTCGTGTTTTGTCCCATTGGTTGCTCTTTCACAACATCTTCTGAAGCAGCGTTCACTGTCTGCATCATCATTCTGCTCTAAAAACGTAAAGGTTGTGATAAGGTCAGCCATAACTTTTCCATCCTAGGAAAATCTACGGATGAAAATTTGCACTCTTAATTCTGGTACCGTCTTTGATGCTCTCCTGTGGACTTTTTATTTTTTTTAAGCTCTTTTGTGCTTGTTTAGTACGGTGACCAAACTTGTAACCCTCAATCTAGTGTTAGCCTTGTGCGCCCTTGTGTACGGAGGATGCGAAAGCCTTGCTGAAAAGTTCCTTTGTCCACATACGTGATGTTTGCTAGCAGACAGTTGGGTCTTCTTTATTATTTTCCTTTATCTGATATTCTTGGTGGCAGGCAAGGGACGATGTCAACTTCTAGTCTCTCTCTCTCTCTCTCTCTCTCTCTCTCGACATAATTCCCTTGGGTTGAATTTTGTTAACCATCTGTCTGTCAGACCCACTTCGGAGTCTTTCTGGTTCTCCTTGTACGTATGTGTGTAATTACTTTTTTTTTCTTTTTTTGTACATCACGGGGAGACGGATGTACACACACGATTACGGCCCCATCTCTCTCGTACTTTATTGTACCATCAAAGGAGACCTTTAAATCCCTCTGCATATGTTGCCGGCGTTCACAAGTCTCCTTGCTCACGCCGTTCCGACCATCCACCACCGTTGCACTAAACCAATATTTCTTTACATCCTTCTTAAGCATCGTCTTCCGCAGCTTCTGTTCATGGCCTCTGGTTCCGTGTGTGAGTGAGTGTGTGTGTGTGTGGAAGCACTACCTACCACGCAACACAGTACAATTGAAACATATCTGCCAACGCCCCTCCTGGCTAGCCTTCAACACAAGCGTCCTTGACAACGCCTTCCGCGCCCTGTATATGATTCAGGATTTAAATTCCGCTATTCTCTCTCTCTCTCTCTCTCTCTCTCTCTCTCTCTCTCTAATTAGGGTGTAATGAGGGGTAATTAGAGTCACGACATGTGACTAAAAATGGAGTAACGCTGAGGGAGGGAACCTTGCCATAGTGTCCGGTTTCTCCTTTGTTCCTTTCACCCCCTTCACGACAACGGTACGACCCTCGAGCACGACGGTGCGACCATTAAGTGTGACCTTACAACCCTCGAGCGTGACGGAGCGACCATTTAGTGTGACGTTAACAACCCTCGAGCATGACGTTGTGACTCTTCAGGACGACGGTACGGCTCTTGAACACGATGGTATGGCGCTTGACACACCTGATTCTCTCGGGTCGTGTCATATGACCAGCATCTCATAGCCGAGGGTCGTTCTGTCGTGGGTGAGTCGTAGCGTCGTGCCCAAGGGTCGTAGCGTCGTGCTCAAGGGTCGTTCCATCCTGGTCAACAGGTTAAAGGAACTTCTTGGACATTACCGTGTCAAACTAGCTGGCATCGAACCCACACACTCTGCTTTGCAAATGCACTCCCATAACCGCTCAGCCGACCATTAATAACAGGGACGACAGTCTGTTCTATTATTATCATTTTTATTTATCTATTTATATATTTATTTATTTATATATGTTTTTTTTTTTTACATTGAAGGCTCCAGTCACGGACTAAAGTCCACATCCAAGCCAGGCCTCAATTTATATATGGTGAGGTTTATGGAAGGGAAATAGAAGAGACAAGGGATAGTATGTACGAATTTTGGAGGTGAAAAACCTGTCTTCTGAAATGTGGCAGGTCATAGTTACTGGGAAAAACATGAGAGGGTAGAAAGTTCCAAAGCTTTGAGGTGTAGAGAAAGAAACAGATATCAAAACGGCCAACCCTTGAGTTGCCAATGCCCACACTGTAGTCATGTGACGCAATTCCTTGTTGAGTATTACGTGGTCTAACTAGTGGCGGGGGCACACAAGCAGCCAGCCCTCAGGGGCAAAAAGCAAAGTATCCACCTAAGAGGGAATATGAACCACCATTGCGGGGCAGGGCAAGTGGGTCGAGTTTTAAAGTTAGCCTGGAAGAGTTGATGGGTCGGACCGCTTTCGCGTCAACTCTGTCGAATATGGTTGCAGAGCAGTACACCATACAAGGACGGGTGAATCCATCGTATAAAAGGAGCAACTGTTCATAAAAAAGGAAATTTTGACATCTGAAAAGGACTTTCAGTTTCTTAGAGGCAGACTTAGTTATTTCCGTTCGCTGGAGTTTCCAGGATAGAGTGGATGTCACAGTAATGCTGAGCACCTTCATGGAGTTAAGAGGTGGAATTACAGAACCGTCGAAGGGAAGAGGAAAGCTGTGAAAAAAAAAAAAATCTATAGACAGCTGGGGAGAAACTGGGTCTTGGGGGCATTCAGCTTAACCAAATACCATCTTCACCACTGTGATTTCCTGTACGAGTCTAATTTTTCTCTCTCACAGAATCCTGAAGTTATTTCCTGCTATATCAAAATCATAATTGGCCCATGTTTCAGTTTGTCCCTCATTATATTTGCTCGGGTTGAATTTCATGATCCACGTCTCGGTTCGCTTTTCACTTTCTTCTCACGACTTCTGCATTCGCATTTAGGTTGGAGTCCTTATCCTTACCTTCAGGCAGGTCATCTACTTAGATCAGGAAGAGCAGTAGTCCCAGAACAATATCCTGTGGCACTCCGCTGGTCACCTCGACCCATTTTATAGAAAGCTTCACTGAAGTGTGTGTGTCTCTGTCTGTGTGTGAAGGTTTATGACTACCAGGGGTGCCGGGAGGGATGAATTACATTCAGGGGAATAGTTTACACGGAATGAGGTCTGGTAGACGGTTTACCTGCAGGTGATGAGGTGTAATGGATAGTTTACATGCCGTGGGTGAGGTGTTGTGGATGGTTTACATGCAGGGGTAAGGTTTGGTGGATGGAGTGAGGCTCGGTTTAACTGCAGCAGTGAGCTTTGGTGGATAATTTACTTACGGGGTGAGGTGTGTTGGGTGGAGGACATGCGGGGGGGGGGGGGGGAGGGGGGGTGGGGGGGGGGGGGGGGGGGGGGGGTGGGGGGGGGGGTGTGGGGTGGGGGTGGGGGGGGGGGGGTGAGGTGTGGCGAATGGTTTACATTCAAGGGGGGAGGTGTGTTGGATGGTTTACATGCAGGGGGTGACGTGGTGGATAGTTTACATTAAGGAATTATGGTGGTGGATGGTTTACACACGTAGGTGGGGGAGTGGTGGAGGGTGGTTGAGGTTGGATGCTGGGGTGGTATACATGCAGGGAGAGAGGGGGGTTTGGAGTAGCTATTGGGACGGGGATGTTGGTTGTGACTAGTGGGGTGGGGTGGGGTGGTGGAGGGGGGAGGAGTGTGGTGGTGGTGGTGGTGGCGACCATCGTATTGAGCGAAGACGAACACCCAAGGTCGGCTCTTGTCGCCTGCATGCTATTTGGGTCACGGGAGGTGCGTGCGTGCGTGCGTGCGTGTGTGTGTGTATGTGTGTGTGTGTGTGTGTGTGTGTGTGTGTGTGTGTGTGAGGCAGTCTGTACGTACATGCATGAGGGTATGTCTGTGTACATATGGACATTTCCGCAAAATCATCGAAGCTGATTACCTTACCACCACCACCACCAGGCCTCCCTGTGTGTGGTGACCACCGCCGGTACCATCCACCGGGGGAGTTTTGATCGGAGCGCCACCAGGATTCGTCAGTGGCCCAGGGTAGCGGCGGCCGACCGGCCCCCGGGGCTAATTTGGCTTGGCCCAGGCACCACCAAAACAAAAATCAATATGACCCGGCGCCCTCGAGTCCAAACATGGGGGCCAGGAACCCAGACAAAGACGATATAAGATGGATCAATATATTCCCTGGGGGGGAACCGTGTTCGAGTGGCAGGCAGGCAGGCAGGAGGGAGGGAAATATATAGCCCCTCTGGTTGGCAACATTACCTCTCCTCCGTATAGTAATAGCTAATCTGTTTATCTATCTATCCTTATCTCCACGTCTGTGGCCCACACATCTTCCTCCACAACACAGCAGGGGAACCCACGAACGCCCCTTCCCTCCCTTCCCCTTCCACACACACACACACACACGCACATACACACCAGGACATCAGTAAATCTCTACAGATTGCTTCGTCGACATCCTCTCCCCCATAAACACACAAACACACACACACACACACACACATGGTCCCACTACACTCGTTCCTTTTCCGCGTTTCCTCTGGTGTGTATCTGCTTCCATTCCATCATTCGGACACGTCCTCTCTCATCTTTTCCATACATCTGTACCACAACCTCATCGTTTCATAATTCATCGTTTTATTCATTCCCACGATGCCACATTTCCCCTCATTCTTCGTCGTGTTGTCCCTCCCAAACAACTCATCCCCTTCTCAGAAAACCCATCGCCATACCCTCGAGCCGTCCTGATCCCCCCGTCCAACGTCCACGCAAGGGGCCCTCATTTGTTCCTGTCAACACTCGACAAAGCCTCAGCAACAGCAATCTACCTGCCTCTCAAGATTGATGCCTCAGCTTCCATTCGCTGGTCTCGCTGGAAGCACTTTCCAAATATCGAGGCTGTGTTGTCGCCTTTCAGCCATCCGGCCAGCTGACAATATTGATCAACATTTCGCTTCCCTTCTCAAACACGACCATTTGACTTTTATTTTTTATTTATATGCGCTGTCCTCTTCTTACCCTTAAGGATTTATAATTTTTTTTTCTTCTACGGCTGCCAGTAACACATTTACCAGTTCTGTAGTCACTGTATCATTTGCATATAGCACCAGCCTTGACTGTAGACTGTGACACAACCTCTCCCACCACACCAGGCATTCCACAGTTTGTCACTGTCCCTGAACAAGCAGAGCGTTATGGTGCCCCCCCCCCTAACCCCTCTTGGCCTAAACCTATCACTCACTTTCACAGATACATCTTAACACAAGGTCATTTCTGTTGTGTTTAATATGGTCGTCGATCGGGGAGAGACCATTAAACCAGGGACTCTTTAACATTTGAATCAGTTAGCGGTATCTCACAGCCAGTCTCTTTCTCTCTCCCTCCCCCATGCCACACATTCTCATCATCCAACATTCCCTCCCTGCTTGACTCGTATCATCTCTGTTTTTTATAATTGAACGTAACCATAATTACATTTACAGATGTAATTGTAATTTTTCGCCTTATCACCCTCACTGTCTGCCCCTATATTGGTCCACAGGCAGAAACCGCACCACACACACACACACACACACACACATACAGAGTCTCCTCATCTCCTCAGATTGTTATAATCTGCTTAGAGCACTGCACTTGACGGATGATCACTGATAATGAAGGGAACTAGTTTCTCTCTCTCTCTCTCTCTCTCTCTCTCTCTCTCTCTCTCTCTCTCTCTCTCTCCAGTTCACCAATTGATGCAATCATCGGTACTTCATTCACTTCTCAGAAAGTCTCACACAAGCGAGTTTGATTTCCCCGTAAATGATCAATTCCCTACGATGAACGTACTCGTTTATTACTCCGCGAGTGATTAATCATGGCAGCTGCGTGGAGTTGTCAATAAACGATCAGTCACTGGCCACACGGCCCCAGGCTGACCTGGCCCTGGCCTGGCCTGGCCTGGCCTGGCTAGACTAACCCCCCCGAGGATAGTGTTACTGTAGTGGCCCTGGCCCGGGCTGGCCTGCTGGCCTGCCTGGACTAACCCAGGGAAAGAAAAAAAAATAAGTAGTAGAGGTGGTGGCGGTGATATGACGATGGTGGTGATATAACGGTGGTGGAGGGAGCATGATGGTGTTAGTTGAGGGAGCATAGTGGTGATGGTGGTTTGTGGTGGAGAGAGCATGGTGGTGGTGGTGATGGAGAGAACATGGTGGTTGTAGTAGGGGAGCATGGTTGTGGTAGTGGAGGGAGCCGTAGTGGTGGTGGTGGAGGGAGCGTAGTGGTGGAGCATGGCGGTGGTAGTAGTGGGAGAGTATGATGGTGGTGGTGGTGGAGGGAGCATGGTGGCGGTGGTAGTAGTGGGGGAGCATGTGCTCGGGGTAGCCAGAACGATACCGCCACTTTAAGCCGAATATTGACTAGGTTCCACCCGTACACACACACACACACACACACGTACACACACGCACACACGGACTAATTTGGGAGCTATTTACACCATGGGGTACGATAACGAGAGAGACTTTGGCTAATTTACTGGTCTGTTGTTTGGTGGGTAGTATGGTCGGTCACGGCACTGGTTGGTTGATAGTATGGTCGGCCATGGTACTGGTTAGTTGATAGAATGGTCGGTCATGGTACTGGTTGGTTGGTAGTATGGTCGGTCGTGGTACTGGTTGGTTGGTACTATGGTCGGTCATTGTGCTGGTTGGTTAGTAGTATGGTTGGTCATGGTACTGGTTGGTTGGTAGTATGGTCGGTCATGGTACTGCTTGATTGGTAGTATGGTCGGTCATAGTGCTGGTTGGTCGGTATTGTGGTCGGTCTTGGTGCTGGTTGGATGCTGGTATGGTTAGTTGGTAGTATGGTTAGCCATGGTATTGGTTGGTCGGTAGCATGGTATTGAACCACCGGGGTACATGGTTAGTCACAGTGTTAGGTACGAAATCCCCATCATCCTAGTCTGAAACAAATGACCCGACCTCATTAAAAGCCGAGATCAAAGGTCAAGTGCAGTTCGACAAGGGGCGTCTCGGTGTCTCCCTGACGACATGTCATCTCCAATGACATTTCATACAGATGAGGAAGATCTTGTCCACGTGTCCAGTGCTAAATGTCGCGAGTATAGGAATCTTTTAACTTGTCGTCTAATGATGTGCTGGCCAATTATTTTTCAGAGTCGATCTTCTGCTCATGTAATACTCCTGTTGTTGTTGTTGTTGTTGTTATTATTATTATTATGAAATATCTTAAGGAAAATGATGAATTCGTTTATTTTGATTCTCTCTACAAGAGGTGAGTAAATTTTACTTCCAGTATAAAGGTGATCTGTTTAGCCCCCCCTCCCTTAACACGAAGGTAAGAAAGACCCTTTGAGCATTAGATTCAATGGCCTGTTCTGCGGCCCGACTCGCAAAGGTCAAAGGTCAATCATCCATCACCCCAACCAAGGGTCGTAACTTAAGTTAATCGTGCTCAACGGTCGCAATGGCGTGTTCATGTCATTAGCCAAAATTTTCGATTCAGTGTGACTACGTCTCACTGATGCTGATGATGATTGTTAGATTATTTTCTTTTTTGCCTGTCTCATTAAAATCCAGTTTTAGGGAAATGTCAGCAGTTGTTTTACTTTCAGTGGTGTTTCGCGTGTTTACCAGTTTCATCGACTTCAACGTACAAGAGATGGTGGAGTCAGACTAGTAGAATGCAACGTGACGTCAGGGGTAAGGAGTCAGGCTAGGGATTGGTAAAGGCAGACGAAGTGAGCCAGGTCAGGTGAAGTCAGACTGCTGACGACTAGATATGTCTTGACTTCACTCGCACTAATGGATACAAATTCATAGGCAAAATTTTTACTTCGAATGAGGAAAATATTTTTTTTTTTCTCCCTCAACAGTAGATTTACATAAGGAACGATTGACCAGTAATAGTATTTAAAAGTAACACGTGAGACACGATTGCAAGTACACTTAACAAACCCCTCACTTCAGGTCCACGAATAACGTCACCGGCGTCTCGATGGATCTAGTCTATAAGTACTTGTTTCTCATTAAGTCAACCCTCTGCTTTTCTGGCCTTACCACACCAATTCCTGCCTCTGATCTCCTTCACAAACAGACTCAAAATGGACTCTTTCCCTGTGAGTGAGTGATTAGCCAAGTTAGTTACAGTCGGACGAAGTCAGTGAGCCCTGCAGGTTCAGACGGTCTGTGAGCTACGTAGGTTAGGTATCGTCCAGAACTTGGCCAGGTGAGCACGGACGAAGTCGAGTGAGTGAGCCTGGTCAGGCTGAGCGTGACTAGATGATAACAAATGATATAACATCGGGACGAGGCCGAGTAAAGTGAGATGAGATGAGGCCACGCGAGGTGAGATTAGGTCACGTAAGGTCAGGTCACGTAGCGCGCGTTCAATTCTAAACCTCAAAATGCTCGCGCGCGCTCGCGCTTAACCACTCTATCCGTACGTATAAAGCGTAACGTTGTTTGTGGAGGTGTGGGGTTACGTCTGCTGGTCCGGCAGTGTCATGGCACCAGGTCAGAGGTCACAACCCCGCCCCGCCCCCAGCGGGTGGGGCAGTACGGTAACTGACGCGGGGGAAACATTTCCACACGCTTGAAATTACAGAAACCCATTTTCTCTAATGTCTCCTCTCCTACCTTGCCACGTAGAGCTAGTTCTCTTTATAATACGACAAGTTTAGATAATGATACTCCTTTTTCTTTTCTGATCCGCATTAGAGTACAGCGAGGAAAGAATCCAGTGCAGTGCAGACAAATGTTGAAATGTTTGATATTTTCTTTAGCTTCAATGTTTTTAAATGATTTTAATTTGACCATAATTGTTCAGTTTGCCTTAAAGCCAGTAACATTATTATAAAAACTGGAGGAAAACGAATTAAGTAATCGCCTGCGTTTTGAGTATCTATTGTATTTATCTGTAATTATCCCAGGACTTCCTTTCTATGTTAGTCATGGTGCTCCTCAGGATCTCTTTCCTGGGGTTACTGCAACCCAAGGCTGCGCTACTTACAGTAGCAGGGAAATGATGGATTCCTTTGGTGAGAAAATTTTTAATGAGTCTGTACTTGTACTGTACCTCTCCAAAGGTGATATATATATATATATATATATATATATATATATATATATATATATATATATAATGTCTGTTATGTTGCCGAAACATAAACTGGAAAGTTAGGTCGAAAAATGCATTATGTATTTAGCGGAACATGACCTGGATAGCCTTCCTCCTATACTTCTCTTTTCTCCCACAGTTCATCCGGTCATTGAGTACACAATAACTATTGTTAGGAAAGCACTGAAAGATATATCGCATTTATAAGAAAAGAAAGTCACTCTGAAAATCGTTTTATATTTATTTAACTTGCATCACATTATTCTTTCTTCCATACTTGCTGCCATTTCCCGCGTGGGCGAGGTAGCGTCAAGAACAGATGACAGAGCCATGGAGGGTAATTAATATATTCGGTATAAACCTAGAAAGATCTGATATGCATGTGTTTACCGACCTCACTTTTGATTATATCGCAGAGGAACTAAAACCCACATTACATTCTTATCCGACGAATACACACGGAGCACAGACTAGGCTCTCACGGTTGCAAAGCCATTATTTAACCATAAGGGTTTCCACGATTCTCAGACTGTGGCACACAACAAAACAATTGAGTATTGTGTTACATGCTGCCACTCTTTTTCTACACGGGGTTAATCCAACGCTTCGGGACAAGGAACTGAATATTTCTTGGCTCTCCTGGGGCTGTTCGTGGGGATTAAAACCTCGTGTGTGTGTGTGTGTTCGTGAGTATTGAGCGCCTAGTCTGGCGGCTCCAGGGTCCCGCCACGCTAGCTTCATTATTTAATTATCCCAGAGCGTTCCGTCTCCATCGCTGGCTAACTCCCGCCTCTGTGTGGGGGTTCATTATTCCCGTGGTTGCTAAACTCTCCGGCGATCGTTAACTCCGTCGTTCAACATCTCTGGCGTTCATCACAGCTAGCGTTTATTATCTTTAACGATCAATACTTTTGCCGTTGTAAATCTCGAGCGATCACCACTTCTGGCGTTCAGTGCCTCCGGCGTTCACCACCCTTCACGTACATTAGCCACCTCCTGCATGCACTCACTGCCTAAACTCTTAACTACCACCATCGCTCGTTACCTCAAGTGACTTTAACAACTCAGACGAAGAATTCGACGACATGATATGCAAACAATACGATTTAACAAGCAAAAAAGGAAAAAATTATGAATTATAAATATGATTTTGTATGATATACTAATGATATATATACACGGAGTTTGCTAACTATAATCTATATTGTAAACGAAGACAGGACTTTAGAAATAACTGGCCAGACAAAGGAGAACGAGTTCGTGGTGTTGGGAGGGGCAGGAACGGGTGGAGGGAGAGGGCCATGAATACTGGAGCACGGAAGTGGCCGAGGTGTGTTGGCTGCCACCCTTTGGGAGGGGGTGGGGTGTCACACGTGCAGGATTATTCTGCCCACCGCCACAGCCCTGGGGGATGCACACACCCCCTCCCCGGGGGGAACTGAGCTGAGTGTTACACGCCCCTGGTGAGGGGGGGGGGTTACAATCCAGGGTGACAGACCCTGGGGGACGACAAAGCTGTGTGACACAGTCCTCTTGGAGACGACAGAGCTGGGTGCCACAGGCCCCTGGGGGACGACAGAGCTGGGTGATACACGCCCCTGGGGACGATGAACCCGGGTAACACAGGCCCCTGGGGGACAACAAAGCTGGGTGAAACAGACCCCTAGGGTACTACGAAGCTGGGTGACACAGGCCCCTGGGGGACGATAAAGCTGGGTGACACAGGCCCCTGGAGGGACTGCTCTGGGTGAATTAGTACTGTGTGGCACAGCAGCGGGTGGGCGGGTTCCTCCCCAGGACTCGCCGTAGGACCCCAGCTTTAAATCCCGGGTCTGTCATAACCCCCGTCACCCCTGGGAAAGGTGGCATGCAGTAACACCTGCTCCACCAGGTGTCATGGCCCCCATCCACCCCAGGCTCGGGTACTGTCCACCATCCCCCTCAACCCCTCCAACCACCTCAGTCCCATGTCAGTAGTATCCTCGTACTTTCCTGTCATCACACCTCACGCCACAGGTGCAAGAATATTCAGAGAACGCTTATCCTCTTCAGCACGACGGTGCGACCCTTAAGCGCTATGGTACGACCCTTGAGCACGACGGTGCGACCCTTGAGCACGACGGTACGACCCTTGAGCACGACGGTACGACCCTTGA
>JAYMFT010099238.1:0-13809 GCA_038088735.1 Panulirus argus
TGTATATATATGTACTGTGCATATATGTGCATGTATGTATATATGTGTGTATGTGGGGGAATGGGTCTTTCTTCGTCCGCTTCCTGGCGCTACCTCGCTGACGCGGGAAACAGCGATCAAGTAAAATAAAATAAAAAAATATATAATAAATAATAAATAAATATATATACATCATAAATTCTTATATGTATAATACCTAACATCCATGGGCTACTGTCAACTCCAAACATTTATCTTGGCAGGTCATATCTTCTCTAACCTAAGTTATCACAAAGTATTCAAAAAGCCTGGATGTTCATGCCAGAATGGCTAATATTCTAAATCAAGTAAGTTATAACAAACCTGTTTGTTGATTCACTTTCAACAGATGCTAGAGAGATGTCAAGTGATTTGGAATTATCATTCGGAGCCAAGTCGAGAGCCTCTTCCCCCTTTGTCACATTCAGGATCTCCTTTACCACCTCTGCCTGACTGACATTCACGGGGTTATCCAGTGACGTCATTTAGCCACTAAATTCTGCTGGATAAATGATCACTAGAGCCATATCAATCTAGTACAGTGTTACATCTAGTATCAAGTTTTATTTTAAGTCTGGTACACCTAACAGAACTACATCAAACAATAATTGGTGGGAAGAATAAAAAAAGAGTATTAGAGTGCTCATCAAAACAAGAATTATGATGGTTGCTTCATAAAAAAAAATTATGACACAAAAGATATTTAATCACACAAGCAGTTAAACCATATTCTGCACATATTGAGGCTACAAGCAAGCCTAAACCTGGCTACCACTGCATTTTTTTTTTTTTGGGGGGGGGGCAAAATTTCAAATCATATTACACTCTAAAACAGTAAAATCAAAGATATCAATAAAAAAGTTTGAAAAATAAAAAACAGATCCCTCATCTGCCTTTGCTTTGCCATAGTGAGGTATTGAACATATAAGGGCAACCCAGCAAGCTCCTCAGTGCCTAACATGGAAGGGAAGAGTAGTAAAGCAAGAGGGAGTCATGAGTAGCAAGAGAGGATGATGGAGTGAATTTTGAGTGGAGTACTATTTCTTATGACATGCTATTTCTAAATCAATGGGAAAAATATTTGTCTCATACGATGTATGATGCAGCTGACCATGCATCAAATGATGCATGTCACAGTTAGGAAATCTAAATAAGAGAACAAGTGAACAACTGAAATAAAGAGAGAAAAGATGTTTATCTATAAAGCTACAGATACACTTGAATTCTTCTTTGCACTAAATTCCCCACACACACTAACTGTGCCACAGGAAGCAGATAGTACTGAGACAGACATAGAAAAGTCTTCCTTGCTGAAAGGGATGCAACTGAGGGACTGAGTAATGCATGCTTGGTATGAAGAGGTCTACTGTGACATGTGATGTGGTTTATTAATGCTAAACATGGCACACAGTTTAAAACAATGGCACAGATATCTCAAATGATGGGTCACAGTTCATAATAAAACATCAATTGATATATGTCACAGCTTAAGGATTAGGGAATCACATCAGAATCAACTGGATACTCATGAAGACTGAGACTGCAAACAAAAATATGAGCTTGTTAGGAGATACACTAATTGGGCCCAAAGCCACAGGCCAAAAGATAAAGAATAGCTGAGCTTTCTCTTACTCAAAGACTTGGGCACATTTTCAGTGTTCATTCTCCATGTTTCTACAACACTAGATTATGAGGCATTATTAACTTCCAGTACATTATGGCATGAAATATTTTCAAAGTGGCATACTACATGAATATATTCATAATAAATAAATCACTGAAATACCCTAATCTAAAAGCCCATTATATCTCCCCCTCAAAAAAGGCTGCACCTCTCCAGATGATAATCACTTATGAGCTGGATTTAAAACTAAACCACAAAACTATCTGAAAGATTCTTAAGTGGCTGGACAATGTTGAAACTTTGCTCCTAACTTTATCCATCACCATTAGACCAATACATGGTTAGTTTGTCATCTGTAAAACCTACAGCAGTTAGCAGACAACATGTAGAGTTAACTTGGCCAGCTTACTAAAGGCAGTAAAAAGACTTCTACAGTCTAAAACAGTCACAAAACCATAATAATTACACTGCCTGAGCGTTTATGAGCACCACTCCTTGTAACATCACAATCATTAAGTAAGGGCAGCACTGTGCCAGTATTACCTGAGAATTATGGCTTATCACTAAAAACATGAGTGTAATGCCTATAAGGTGTCGAGTGAGTCAGAACCTCACCAGTTATATAACATGCAACTGCACCAAACTCCCAAGTAACCTCTGTAAATGCCTTACATAATGTATCTAATAGAGATGTCTTTCGTAACCTTACATATTCTCTATCCAAAAATAATAACCATGCATACAGTGTTCAGGTTCACTTAATCTAAACATGACAATATAACATTATTTATTAGACAACCGCATGGCACTTGTATTATAGAAAGGGCTTGTACTGGAGGACGGAAAAACAGCTGCCTTGGTACTGTTGCTAAGCCTATGACATGAACCATAATTTTGTACGAACCATACATGTTCATGATTTAAACACAAAACATGAGTTATCTACCACTCTCATTCTAATCCTAAGCCCTTAATTCAGTAAAATACATTCGTGTATATACCAAACGAGGCATCAATATCTCTAATCAACTTAAATGACGATAACTAAAACCACAAACCGGTGGACTATACTTATAACACTTATCATTATGTTACGTCTTCATAACTACAATACGCATGATGTAACACTCACTTAAATTACCAAAAACTTCTAATAATATGGCAGGACGTTAATACCTGCATAAGGTATACCTTGAAAACAAACCAGTGGACCCTGATTTGTGAATGGAGTTACCAAGTACCAGTTTATTAATAACGTAAATTCATCTAAAATTTCATTATAGAGCCAGGTAAGAAGTAACTTCAAAATAATCAAATAAAAAATATTCTCATTTAAAGAATAACTGATTTCCTGATTTCAGTAATGACTCACGACGATTTTCGTATGTTGATAAGATGTAATTCCTGGACTTTTTGATAATAATCAAATGTAAAGATCCGTCATGCTGGATCCTGTTGTAACCCTTACCAAAATAAACATAAAATCACTCTGAAGAAAAAAGAAAAAATTGTATTGTAGAAAGCTTTATCACGGAGACGCATCCTTCCGCATATAATGTTCTGTCATACATAAGTACAATAATTATGAAATATTCAGTTCAAGACGCCTTCCTATTACCAATTTGTTGATTAACGAATATTCTGAGAAGAACTCAGATAAAAACAAATATCACAAATAGTTTCCACCTATTTCTGTTATCAATGAAAACTCCCCTAGTTTCACGAGCCGGCTAAGGTATGAGCAAATATTTTTATTTTTACGATCATACTTGAATTGTCTTAGGATGTTATTGCCTTTTAAAATTCCCTCACATCTCTAACAATGTCAAACACTTGAAACACTGGATTAATGACAATTTTATTCATAATGATAAGTAGCATAACTGTAAGATATCCACAATATGGTTATATGTCCAACTTGTCCTTTAAAGTAGGCATTACATAATGCCCTGAGATTGAAGTGATAATAACTGAAATGATATCTATGCATGTTATTATCCCTTGATATATTACCGTTATCAGGTTTAATGTATTTTCTTTAAATTATTTTTCCGTTCCTTCATAGTGGACCTTTGCTCAGAGATACACAAGTACTATACCTCACGTAATCTGGCGTGAATTTCATGTAATATAAAACAAATGTTTAAAGAGAATAAAATAAAAAGGCTATAGAATTTTACTCAAATCACTTATGGAATAGTAAGTCGTACGAAAATCATATATATATATATATATATATATATATATATATATATATATATATGGTATTTTAAACAATAACTGTCATATTCCGAATGGTTCCATATTAGTCTTACTTAAACCTTTCTATAAATGTTTATACACTAACACATAGTACACGCCTTCCTTGGGAAGCATAAAACAATTTTTGTACTTCTACAGTTTTGCTGAATGGTAGGGATTCTGCTCATAATTACCATCAGCTGTGGACTGGCTTTAAATCCCACAATTTGGTTGTCATAAGGCACTATCAAACATCGGACAGGCAGGAGCCCAGGCCTACAACTGCGTTGGTATGGTAGGAACATTTTGCAACAGAAGAAAAGTCAAATAAGTGATAAAATTTTGTTCATTGTAAATCCCATGATTAGAATGAGCCAGTATTCGTTGGGGTTAGAGTAAGGAAAGAAAATACGCCGACTTTCATAATATTGCAAAAATCTACTCCCACCTTCCAAATGTAGGGACGCAACTGGCAATGTACACAAACTAATGAATTGGTGTAGACAACACAGCAAACTTTAAGGTTGTTTCTAAATGTAATTATCATAATTTGACGTGCTTGTTGCCAGCTTAAAGCATGAGTTTCACTTTGAAAAATATCAGCATATAATTACTGAATGTGCTATATATAGTGTAATGTATATTTACCTGTATTATTGATAGATAACATGAAACCTGCCTTCTGGATGCAATATTCTGTTATTGTTAAATCTGTAAAATACCATAACGTCGATATTGATTAATTTTGAAGATTAAGGAATTTTTGATACTCTGTCGTACTAACAACTTAATGTAACATTTACAGTTGCCGAAAAAATATTAAAATTGGTTTGAGAGCAAATAGCGGAGCATTCTTCCAGTTGCTTTGCTAAAGCATTGAATATGAAAGGAACAAACGCTATTTTTAATATCGGATGATATGAGTTACATTATGGGAAATATTAGTAAGGAAGTGACTGAGGAAATGTAATATTTTTAATGGATAGCAGGCTAGCAAGTCTGCCATAGATAACTGGGAATCCCTGTCTTTTGCCAGACTATGGGTAGGGAACTGAGGATTCCATTTCTGTAGTATTTAATACCACAGACGTTGTGTGTCTGTATGCATTTAATCTACCCATGTATAAAAGGAGTGGAGTTCATTTTAGACAGAAAAGAATGATAAATGTTAGTTAATAAGGAGCTCACCAGTATAAAAGGTCTGTAGTGTAAATGTGTCTGAAGTAGAATGAATCATAGGATAGAAGCTACAAGGAAAATAATACCCTTAATTATATTATATAGGGATGATACTAAGTACTGTAGTACCTCTTTTGAGAGTCAATATTAGCTATTCTCTTACCAGCCATGATGAATTCAATTATGACAAAAGTGATATTCAGTTTCAGAGTTCTTTAGTAATGTGCACCTAGCCTTTGTGCATTCAGCATACAGAATAACAAAGAAGTCTGAGCAGGATGTCTTCCCACAAGTTTGAGTTACTAGATGAGGAAGTGGAGGCACTTCTTGATCAAGTTGCTGATAAATTAGAGGTGAGGAATGCTATGAAAATATTGTGATGATTGATAAAACAAAGATTTCCATGTACATGCAGGTTATATGCTGCATATATATCTTAACTGCTCCAACTTATCTTGTTCCTAATCATAATGAATTCAGGAAACCTCTTAGAATGATCAGTGATGGTGTTAACACATATCTTTCCAACTGTGGGAAGATTATTTATACCTATTGCAATCTTTCCAACTGTGGGAAGATTATTTATATCTATTGCAATCTTTATAGTCACTTTCACTTCTTTAGGTTCTTTTAAGGATAAGAATAACTGCTGCCATCTTCTCATTTGGTACGTGACCACTTAACATGCTTGTTGCAGTCTTTCTTTATTTATGTAGTAACCATTTCAGAATTACTCTTCATTTCACTACTCTTTCTTCACCTGATTTCTCACATCTTTAGTGTCCCACAAGCAGTTTTATGCATGCAGGGAACCCATGGGAAAGAAAAGGATTTTAACCTTATAAACCTTCATTTCTCTCCTCTTCAGTATGTCCCACAAGCATAAAACTGCTCTTAGGACAATGCCTTTGAGAGATGAGGTTTATCAACCTTCAAAAGTACATTTTTTTTTTTTTTTTTTTTTTTCAGAAGTATTAGTACTCTGATTATAATTTTTTCGATATGTTTCTTGTGGATGAAGCCCTATGAGCATCTGAGAGAGCACTGTTTGTTAGAGGATTAAAACACCATTTTACACCCCAAAATAAGTTGTATCCATTAAAGTAATCCTCCATCAACCATGATTAAATTTACGAGGCCAGTACTACCACCTGGCTACTGGTAGGATTAATGATGGTGGTTCAGTGAGCCAGCACTACATTAGCTGTCATGTTCCCCTTTATGGCCCAGGTTGCTGACTTTCTTTTCTGCTGAATATACACATGCGTTGCTGAAACCCAGTCCGCCAACATAACATCTCTCTTCATATCCCACAAAGCTCTTGACAGTCAAGAGTACATAACTTAGTTTAGACATTGTGGATCTACCCAGTGTGGTTCTTGGGATTCCCTCTTTGGGAAAAACAGATTCCATTGTGCCTCTGAGCCACACTTGAAGGTACTTATGCTCACGTTTGGGTTTAGTCTTGAAGGTATTTATGATCACGTTTGGGTCTAGTCCTCTTATCTGAAAGTTTTTCAGTGAACCCTTCTTCATGAGGGTATGCTTTCATACTCATGGAATAGACTCAGAAGAGAAATGTGGGTTTTTAATACTGAGAAAAACCTTTTTGTTTCTGAGGCAGTATCCTGAGAGCATGTTTTTCTGGTTACCATTTTCTGTCCCACTCTCCCCATGTTTTTCTTTTAGAAATCTTTCCCTGTCCAAATTTTGCTTTTGCAGTCTGTGAATTCTGACCAATTGAGTGGCCAGAAATGAGTGAGATGATGACATGGTGATCTCAGATTGCCGAAACGCAGGGCCAAAACAAATAAGCTGCTACTGTTACATTTAAGTGGTTAGCAAGGCGGGGGAAGGAGGGCCAATGCTTTCCCATCAGGAATACTAATACTAGGAAGGTCCAACTCCTGATTTTCATAGAGATATTTTTGAGAATCTCTCCTATTTTTTTAGTTTTCAAAACTCATGTTTCTATACAGCCTAGTGCTATTATGTTTATGCTAGCTTCAATGTAGCCTTTATTTTTATTTAACTGTAGGCACATTTTTATGCTGTTACACAGTTTTCATGATGGAAGTGAATTCTATAGTTGATACTTGTGTAGAATTATTTTTCATACTGAAACCCAGAATCATCATATGAATCAAGAATTACTTTCCTTTTCCACATACATGAACTTCAGCTTAACCATTTTGTTACTGTATTTTCTGAAACCTTCATATCCTTTGAATACTAAGCATCCTTAAACCTTTCAGAATTAAGGCATTTTTTCTTTTCTAAGATTCAGTTTTATGTTATAGTGTGGTGTGGGTCAGTGCAAAAGCCTGGAGGAGCGAAAATGCCTTCTATCAGAGATTGAACGATCATTGAAAGATGCAAATGATTCATTGCTGGAGATGGATATTGAAACAAAGAAAGCTCCAGCTGATTACAGGAATACAATGACGAGCAAAGTACAACGATTCCAGAATGAATTATTAAGGTGTGTGCTTATTATTTCAGCCTTGCTAATCTCTGTCTGTGTAGGAATGAATCATTGAACTTGGTTGTCCAATGAAGTGCTCGCTTTAGAGGAGTAAAGATTGTTCACTATCCCATCTATTGACCATCATTTTTGCACCACATTCATAAAATAATATCTCATGATGGTTTCCCTTACATTCCTTCGAAACCTCCTCCTTACTAGGGTTGCACCAGCATACAAATGAATGCTTTGGATTGGTGTCTGGACAATATGAAAATGAATCAATACATTTCATTAGTAAGTGTTGAATTTTAAGAATATTAAAGGTTCTGGGAGCGATAAAGATGTGGAAAGAGAGAGCATTATCTTGGAGAGCAAAAATGGGTATGTTTGAAGGAATAGTAGTTCCAGCAATATTATATGGTTGCAAAGCATGGGCTAAAGATAGAGTTGTACGGTGGAGGGTGGATGTGTTGGAAATGAAATATTAAACGACAGTATGTGGCGTGAGCAGGTTTGATCGATAAGTAATGTGAGGGTAAGAGAGATGTGTGGAAATAAAAAGAGTGTGGCTAAGAGTGCATAAGGGGGTGAGTTGAAATGGTTTGGACATTTGGAGTGAATGAGTGAGGAAAGGTTGACAGAGAGGATATATGTGTCAGAGGTGGAGGGAACAAGGAGAAGCAGGAGACCAAAGGGGAGGTTGAAGGATGGAGTGAAAGGGAACTTGAGCAGTCGGAGCCTGAACATGCTGGAGGGTGACAGGCGAGCACGGAATAGAGTGAAATGGAACGATGTGGTATGCTGTTGTCGACATGCTGTCAGTGAACTGAACCAGGGTATGTGAAGTGTCTGGGGTAAACCATGGAAAGGTCTAAGGGACCTAGATGTGGAGAGGGAGCTGTGGTTTTGGTGCATTACACATGACAGCTAGAGACTTAAACCATGAAAGGTCTGTGGGGCCTAGATGTGGATAGGGGGCTGTGGTTTCGGTTCATTATTCATGACAGCTACAGACTGAGTGTGAGCAAATGTGGCCTTTTTTGTCTGTTTCCTGGTGCTACCTCGCCGACGCAGGGGGTGACGATGCTATTTCCTGTGGGGCGGGATGGCATCAGGAATGGATGGAGGCGAGCAAGTGTGAGTATGTACATACGTATATGTATATATGCATGTGTATGTACATGTATGTATATATGTATATGTTGGTATGTATATGTATGTACTATGCATGTATGTGTATATGTTTGTATGTGGGGGAATGGGTCTTTCTTCGTCTGTTTTCTGGTGCTACCTCGCTGACGCAGGAAGCAGCGATCAGGTATAACAAGTTCAATAATATAAAATATTATTATTCTTATTATACTTGATCGCTGTTTCCCCCATCAGCCAGGTAGCGCCAGGAAACAGACGAAGAAAGACCCATCCCCCCACATACATACATACATACATGCACATATATGCACAATACATATATATACATACCAACATATACATATATACATACATACACATACATATGCGTATACACATGTACATATTCACACTTGCTCGCCCCCATCCACTCCTGATGCCACCCCGCCCCACGGGAATTAGCAACGCCACCCCCCGCGCCGGCGAGGTAGCGCCAGGAGACAGACGAAACGGGCACATTCGCTCACACTCAGTCTCTAGCTGTGATGTGTAATGCACTGAAACCACAGCTCCCTTTCCTTATTATTTGAATTCAATCTCCACGGCACCATTGTTTATACATATATATTTCAAGAGGTCACATTGGTGCGCGTGATCTAGTATATGCATATAACCACGAGGAAAATGAAACACGATGATTTCTCAAGCGCACTTTTGTGTAATGATCATGTGTGATCATATGATCATTACACGAAAGTGTACTTGGGAGCTTATCGTGTTTTATTTTCCTCGTGGTTATATGCGTATGCTAGATCACGCGCACCACTGTGACCTATTGCAATATATATATATATATATATATATATATATATATATATATATATATATGTAGATGAAATGAAAAATATTGCGGATGAATCTCTCGAGAAGGGGCATGACATTGCTGTTGACTGTTTAAATAGAATTTTCAGTGTAAAGTGCCCGAGGACTGGTGGAACACCTTTTTTGTGCTACTGCATGAAGGTAATTGGGACAAAAGTGATTGTTTGAATTACAGAGGTAAAAATTTCTTGAGTAAACATGGTAAGGTTTACGGGAGAGTGGTGATTGAGAAGGTGATGACACGCATAAAGTAGCAAAATTGGAAGGAATTCTTTTTTTTAAGAAACGGTAAAAGATGTTTGCACACAGTGTTTACTCCAAAGAATTTTTCGTGAGAAATGGTTGGAGAAAGGGAAGGCTCTATAGATGGCATATATGGATGATGATAAAACTTATACTCAAACGATACAGGTGTATTGTGTAAGGTGCTACGAATATGTGATGTGAGACGAAAGCTAACAGAATCAGCGAGGAGATTTTATCGAGATAGGAAGTCGTGTTCGCAAGCAGGAAGGGAGGAATGTGATTGATTCCAGGTGAAGGTGCGTCTGCGTCAAGGGTGTGTGATGACACCATGGCTATTTAATCTGTTCATGGGTGAGGTTGTGAGGGGGATGAATGCATGGACCTTGATGAGAGGGGCGGGTCTGCAGTTTGCTGGGAGTTGCGGTGGAAGTCTGGGAGTTAATTCAAATGTTTTTTGTGGTTGCCACAGCCCTGCTGGAAGACTCAAGCGAGAAACTGCAGAAGCTGGTGGCTGAGTGCAGAAGGACGTATGAAAGGAGGAAATTTAGAATGTAAGAGAATAAAAGTCAGGTTATAAGGTTTAGAAGGAGGCTGAGACACCATGGTTTGAATATGATTCTGAGTAGGACGAACCTTGAGGAAGTGGAGTGTTTTAGTTATAAGAGAGTGGACATGACAGTGAATGGAGCTGATGTGAATCGCTGGATGGGTTAGGGAGCAAACGTCCTGGGTGCGTTGAGGAGTGTGTGGAAAGAGATATCGCTCTTTGAGGGTAAAGATGGGTACGTTTGATAACATAGCAGTCCCATCATTGCCGTATGAGTGCAAGTCGTAGGCCAACATGCAAAAGAACGGAAGACGATGGCTGCACTGAAAATGAAATGATAAACGACAGTAAATAGTGTGAAGAGAGGTGATTGTTTAAAAAGGAATGACAGTGTAAGAGAGAGGAGTGGTGATAAGCAGAACATTATTGAGATAAAGGTCCAGGGAGTGCTTGAATGGTTTAGACATGTGGAGAAGATGAGCGAAGAGACACTCGCTATCAGAACGCATTTGTCGGAACTGGGGGGATGCAGTGGGGAGGTGGGGGGAACCAAGAATAAATGCAAGGATGGAGTGAAAGCGGCTTGGAGTTAGCGAGGCCTGAACATGCAGGAGGGCGGGAGGTGGTAATGGGATTGAGGGAATTATGGTATACAGGGGACGATGTGCTGTCAGTAGACCGAACCAAAGCATATGAAGTGGTCAGGGGAAAGCACGAGAAGGTCTGTTGGGTACAGCTGGAAATGGTTTCCGTAGTGAAGCCGAAAATAAAAGATATTTTGAAATGGCAACTGTTTGAATTTTGAAGCAAAATATGGCTTAACTTATTCTAAGTATATTTTCAGATAATCTTAAAATTCGTTCTGATACAGCTTAAGCAGAAAGAAAACGAAATTGAAATAAAATATGAAATCTCCACAAATATGAAATAGTTTGGATTGAATTCACATATGTTAACAATGGTCATAAATATAATTTGCATACAATATTCTCAATGCGTCATGAAACAGGAATTCGTTAGTAAGTAAACCAGGTTTCACGATAAACGAAATCATTTGTTACGTATAATTCACGCACATGAATCATTCGCATTTGAGAATTTTTCACATGTATTGATCTAGTAATTAAAAACAGAATTATGTCCTTTTATGGGTTTGTCCAATTAGAAATATAATCTGTCCCCAAACATTATCATGTGTCAAATCAAGGAGAACAAACCTTCCAAAAAAAAATCTTATAATTCATTTGATAGATTATCTTTAAACTTAACCACTTCGTGTCATGGATCAAGGCAAAGAGAAAAACAAATCAGTATTTGGGAGAGACAGACAGACAAACAGACAGATGGGCAGAGTCTCTGTTCACACTGCGTCTCAGGTCCTGCAGACCATATAATGTTTCACCGGCCACACTATACACACTGATCTCTTCAGGGTGTTGTCTATACACTAAAACGTTGCCAGTGATGCTGTATAAGGGCCAGCCTTTATGACCAACGTTTTCCGTGTGTATCATGTCTTCTTCCAACGTTATCTTACCCCGAGGTCTTCTACTCTAAGCTCTCGAGCCTTACCAAAGTGTATAGCATGAGCCAGAGACCCGTTAGTGTGAGGTGGCTCAACAGGTCTCCTGCTCCTCCTGGCCTTCCCTCTACATAAGAAACTATCCTCATTCTGCCACCCCATTACCCAGGCACCGCTCACCTGGAAACTGGGTCACGGAAGATTTACAGTAGAGGCGAAGGTTTCAGGGTATACCTGAGGCAGGACAGGATGAGATACCACTTCCATCACCCGCACGAAGACTAGGTTTAGTAAATATCTTTATCATATACGAAGCTTTTCGTGAGTCAAAAGAAAAAATTATTCAGTAATTTAGTCGTTCATTTTTATTGGGTCAGTTAAGTTCGCCCACAAGATAAGCGAAGCTGAGGATTTTCAAGTCTTTCAATAACAGCTGCTTGTTATAGCTCAAAGACAACAAGCCTGTGTTCATTAATGACTATGTAATATTTTGTTATTTTCTGATGCGGTAAAATATTTCCTGGTTATTATTTCTTGAGCTTGAGGGAATCTATACAGTATTCTCCTTCATTTCTTGGGTATGTTTGCATAATGTTATCCTCGTAAGGAATCCAGCAGGGGAAAAGAAAAATACCCAATCAGTTATTGTGGTAAAATGGGAATAAATCAGTACTGTGGTGCTGATGCCACTTAGGCCGAACTGTTACTGCTGAATATAGATAGACTACGGATGGACTGTTGGAGTAAAACGTGAACAGGTGTACTATTCTTAGAGAGAGAGAGAGAGAGAGAGAGAGAGAGAGAGAGAGAGAGTGTCATCAAAGCTTTCAATGCACATGACGTAAGACGTTCTTTGAACGATGAACTTTAACCCACAGGTGGGTCTGAGAGCTCAGGGGTAACGCTCTTGAGGAAGAATGTGCCACAACTCCCGAGAGGCGCTGTGGTCCGTTATAACCTCGAGCTGCGACGTGTGTTGGCCGGTAACTTTCAGCTCCTCCACCAGGGGAACATATCGATGACCAGCCATAGCCGCCAGTTATAACCCTGGACTTTTTAACTGATGCTTTACTACACGTATACACATACATCAATAGGTCGGTCGTTTCTCGAGCAGTCACGGCAGTGCAGATAAGCCACACATTGTGTTGTTTACAGTCATAATGCACCTGGCTTTGGGAAAGAGCAACAGATATGCAGGCAGGATATACTGAAATGAGTAGGGATGATTTAGACAACATTTTGTGACGTACACGATACTTTGTGATTGTTATTCATTAACGATGCAGGATAGCTAAATTTTTCATTCAGTGTTGTTCATATCTGACGTAGGAAAAGCTTATCTGGTTAGCATATAGATAAGTTACTGACGCTGATATTTCTTTTATTGGTTTTCAGCATACTGAGATGGTAATTTGTCTGTTACAGTCACAGAAGTATTTCTACATGACTCTTATATGATGTTATGCTTTCAAGTATCACTTTAGTTTTTTGTTTGAATTTTGTCTTCGATACATTCCATTTTAGGACAAGATTTTCTGTTTTCTTAAGTTACCAAAGTCTAGAAAGCGGCTCCTGCTCTCCTTGTCTTAATCGAAAGTAACATCCTTTCGAGAGATGACTGATAAGAAAAGGGTGAGTCCTACGTCTCTTTTCCCCTCCCTCCAACCCCGGGTCCGTGTCCACGCAGGGCCAGCCGGAAGGTTTCCGCGCTCTTGCCAACTTCCATTTAGACCCGGCCGGAGTTCAGCACCCTCTGAGGGCTTACTGTTCTGTATTCATTCATGCCGCAAGTTTCCGTGTTGTCGCAGGGGCTGAATGTCCTCCTACGACGGTGTGTGTTTATTTTCCTTGACCCCTTTACTCGCGCGCGCGCACAGACAGACAGACAGACAGACAGACAGACAGACAGACACACACACACACACACACACACACACACACACACACAC
>JAYMFT010099249.1:0-13807 GCA_038088735.1 Panulirus argus
CATCTCACACCACATATTTTCCTTAAACATTTCATTTCCAACACATCCACCCTCCTCCGTACAACTCTATCTATAGCTCATGCCTCGCAACCATATGATATTGTTGGGACTACTATTCTTTCAATCACACCCATTTTTCCTCTCCGAGATAATGTTTTCTCTTTCCACATATTCTTCGTCGCTCCCAGAACCTTCGCCGCCTCACCCACCCTATGACTCACTTCTGCTTCCATGGTTCCATATGCTGCCAAATCCACTTCCAGATATCTAAAACATTTCACTTCCTCTAATTTGAATAACTCACTCCTCAACTAACTCGTCCCTCAACCCTGCTAAACCTAATAACCTCAGAATTGTTTAAATATACTCTCAGCTTTCTTCTTCCATACACTTTTTCTGCCAAGAGACATCCTCTCACCCGCAACCCGAGATCCTCTACCTCAGGGATTTCAACGTTCACCATAGGGAATGGTTGAATTCCTTCCATTCGGACGGTGGAGGGATCGAAGCCCTCACGTTCGCCATTCTCAACGATTTAGAGATAATTATCTCCCACCCTACTCATATACCTGACCGCTACGACCACTCTCCTAATGTTCTGGATTTGTTTTTCACCTCTAGTCCATCTCGCTGTAAATACAAAGTCTTGCCCCCAATTGGTTCATCTGATCATACTCTCGTAAATATATCTATTCTAACGGCACCTCCCTCTCCAGCAGCCCTTTCTAAGCGTAAATGCTGGCACCTGAACAAAGCTGAGTGGAATAACTTACGTAGCTTCTTTTCTGACTTTCCCTGGGTAAATTACGGTCTCTTATGTGGTGATGCTTTTGTCTCTGCCAGACGCATAACAGAGGTTATTCTAGCTGGAATGGAAGCATTTTTCCCGTATTCCTCCAAGACTGCTTCGTCATCCAATCCATGGTTCAACCGTTCCTATTCTGAGGCCATATAGGCAAGGGATCAGGCGAATGGGTCATGGAATACCTCTCCTACCTCTGGCTCCCATTCAGCTTCTATCACTGCCCTTAATCGGTGCAAACGAGTTATCCGTGAGACGAAGCGTTCCTTTATTTAAAGAATTCAAAGGAAATGCGGTAGCCTATCCTCGTCATCCACGGATAGGTTTTTCTGGTCTATAGATAAGGGCATCGCTAACAACTTCTGTCGCTCTACCTTTCTCTTACTTTTCCGTCCTGATGGTACTATAGCTTTCTCTCCCATTGATAAAGCAACTCTCCTTGGTTCCCGTTTCTCCTCTAACTCCACCTTGGATGGCTCTAACATTTCCTCACCTCCTGATGCTCCTATGACTCTTCTTGTAGTCTCATTCGGACTGTCCGAAAAGCTCTTCTATATGTGGACCCAAGCAAGGCTTATTGTGCTGATGGCATCCATCCCCGTGCCTCTGAACTTGAACATTTGCTTTCTCGTCTATTCCGTTTCTGTTTGAAATCCATAACTTTTCCCTCTCCTTGGAAATATGCTTTGATACATCCCATTTCTAAGAAGGATGACAATTCTGACCACTATCGTCCTGTTGCTTTGACATCTACCATTTCCAAAGTCTTTGAATCCCTCCTCAACTCCCATATTTTTTTTCTTTTTTTTTTTTGTGTTGAAGGCTCCAGTCACGGACAAAAGTCCACATCAAGGACTGGCCCTAATTGGAATATCGAGAGAGTTGACAAGGGGGAAGAAAAGAGAGGGAAAGTATTTACGAATTTTTGAGATAGTGAAAAACCTGTCTCTTGAAATGAGCCAGGTCCTTGAACACAGCGAAAATCACAGTCTTCTCTCTGATCACCAGTTTGGTTTTCGTAAGCGAGATCCACTGGTGATATTCATTCTTATCTTACTAATGTCTGGTCATCATCCCTGAAAGATTTTGCAGAGTCAAATGTAGTTGCTCTTGACATATCTAGGGTTTTTAACAGGGTGTGGCAGTAAGGTCTCATTTCTAAACTGCCCTCTTTGGGTTTCCCTCCCTCACTTTGCTTCTTGATATCTAGCTTCCTCTCCGGCCGATCTATTTCTATGTTTGTTGATGGATCTGCCTCCCCCCTTTTCTCCATCAACAGCGGTGTCCCTCAAGGGTCTGTACTGTCCCCAACACTTTTTCTCTGTTTCTTCAACGAGTTTCTCTCTTCCATAAATAATCCAATGTACACATACGCTGATGATTCAGCACTGCATTCATCCACTTCCTTCAATTTTGCTCCTTCTTTTCTCACTCGATCTGCATCTCGCCTTGAAACAGCTTCCACAATAAACTAAGAGTTGGACAGGATATCACAGAGGGGGTACACAAAACCTAGTTAAATTTATTGCCTCCGAGACATAATTTCTGCCTATCGCTCAAATGAAATCTCCTCACAACTCTCGTATCTCTTATGACGGTTCTGTAATTCCACCTCTTGACTCAATGAACATACTTGGTATTAATGTAACATCCAATCTTTCTTTGAAACCCCACATTATGGGAATAGCTATGTCTGCCTCTAAGAAATGGGAGTCCTGTTTAGATGTCGTAGCTTTTTCTCTTCTGGACAGTTGCTCCGTTTATACAAGGAATTAATTCGTCCTTGTATGGAGCACTGCTCCCACATTTAGGGTGGTTCTAGCCCTGTTTCCTTACTTGAGAGAGTTGAGTCGAAAGCAATCCGACATATAAATTGTCCAAGGCTAACTTCCAAATTTGACGCCCTTGCCTTAGGCCGCAACGTTGTTTTACTTTCCCTCATCTATAGGCATTACCTTGGCTTTTGCTCCCGAGAGCTAGCTGCTTGCTAGACCATGGAACACTCGGCAAGCTGCTGCGTCACATGATTATTGTGTAGCCATCGGCAACTCAAGGGTGTGCCGTTTTGATAATTGCTTCTTTCCCTAAACGTCGAAGCTTTGGAACTCTCTTCCTTCTCATGTCTTTCCCAGTAACTATTACATGGCGCATTTCAAAAGACATGTTTTTCACTTTCTGAAAAATTTATAAATACTTTCCCTGTCTGTTTTTCCCCTTTCTCATTTCTCTATATTTCAATTAGGGCCCGGCTTTGATTTTCTTTTTTCCGTGACTGGAACCTTCAACATAAAAATATTGATTCTTATGGACCAATCCAAGGTTCTAACAGTAGAGAGTGATTGTGGTTTGAACAGTTCATATGGATCAACCCAAGGTTCACTCTTAGTAGAGAGTGAGAATGCTTTATCTTGGTTCTTATTGACCCATTAAATGCTAGCCCTTAGTAAACATAGGGTGGTTTCTCTGGTTTATTTTGGACCCACACAAGGTTCACCCTCAGTAGAGAGTGAGAGTGGTTAAGACCGGTTCTTATGGACCTACTTAAGGTTCAGCCTCAGTAGAAATTGAGGATGGATACGACCGGTCTTTTGGACCCACCTAAGGTTCACCGTCAGTAGAGTGTGAGGGTAGTTAAGACGGTTTCTTATGGACCCACGCAAAGTTCACACTCATTAGACAGTCCGGGTGTTCAGATTGGTTCTTACGGATGGTTCATTCTGTTTTTTATGGACCCACGAATGGTTCACGCTTAGTAAACAGAGAGGGTGGTTTCTCTTGGTTATTTTGGACCTACCTAAGATTCATCCTTGGTAGAGATTGAGTTTTGTTCATCCTGGTTCTTCTGGACTAACACAAGCTTCAAATGCAGTAGAGATTGAGGATGTTTCAGCCTTATTATTATTAACCTACCTATGGTTCCCTCTGAGTACACGGTGAGAGTGTTTTAAGACCGGTTCTTAAGGACTCACACAAGGTTCACTTTCGGTAAAGACTGAGTGTGTTTCACACTAGCTCTCATGGAGCAGTCTAAGATTAACCGTCAGTAGAGAGTGAGGGTGGTTCAAACTGATTTTCATGGATCAACCCAAGGTTCACCCTCTGTAGAGAGTGAGGGTTGTTCAAACTGGTTCTTATAGACCAACTCAAGATTAACCCTCAGTAGAGAGTGAGGGTGCTTCAAACTGATTCATATGGATAAACCCAATGTTCTAAGTTAGTAGACAGTGAGGTTTGTTCGTATGGTTTTTATGGTCCAACCCAAGCTTCACCCAAAGCAGAGAGCGAAAATGTTATATACAATTCTCCTATTGACGCATGAAATGTTCATCCTCAGTAAACCGAGGGTGGTTTCACTTGGTAATTTTGGACCCATACAAGGTTCACCCTCAGTAGAGAGTGAGGGTGGTTAAGACCGGTTATTTTGGACCCACCTAAGGTTCAGTCTCAGTAGAAATTGAGGATGGATATGACCGGTTCTTTTGGACACAGCGAAGGTTCATCCTCAGTAGATTGTGAGAATGGTTCAAACTGGTTCTTATAGACCAGCCTAAGATTTACCCTTAGTAGAGAGTGAGGGTTGTTCAAACTTATTCTTTTAAACCAACCCAAAGTTTAACTTAGTAGAAAGTGAGGGTTGTTTTTGTTGGTTCTTATGCATCAACACACAGTTCGCCCTCAGTAGATAGTGAGGATGGTTTGAGTGGTTTTTATGGAGCCTCCTGAATTTCACCTTCATTAGACAATCAGGGTGGCTCAGACTGGTTGTAATGGACCCAACCAGGCTTCACCCTTAGAGGAGAGTGAAGATGGTTCATCCTGGTTCTTATGGACACATGAAATGCTCACCCTCAGCACAGAGTGAGGGTGGTCTCTAACGGTTATTTTAGACCCACCTTAGGTACACCCTATGTAAAACGTTGGGGTGATTCATCTTGGTTCTTATGAACCCACCCAAGGTTCACCGTCTGTAGAGAGTTAGGGTGGTTAAGACCTGTTCTTATGGACCCACGTAAATTTCACACTCATTAGACAATTAGGGTGGTTCAGACTTGTTCTTGCCGATTGTTTATCCTGGTTTTTATGGACCCACGAAAGCTTCACGCTCAGTAAATAGTAAAGGTTGCTTTTCCTGATTATTTTCAACCCACCTAAGATTCACCCTCTGTAGACAGTGAGGATAATTCCTCCCGATTCTTATGGACCCATCCATGGTTTCCCCTCGGTAGAGAATAAGGGTGGTTCAACCTTGTTTTTCTGGACCCACCCAAGCTTCAAACGCAGTAGAGATTGAGGATGTTTGAGCCTCGATCTTATGGACCTACTTATGGTTCACTCTCAGTACACGTGAGAGTGTTTTCAGACCGGTTCTTATGGACCCACACAAGGGTCACTCTCAGTAAAGAGTGAGGGTGGTTCAAACTGGTTCTTATAGACCAACCCAAGATTAACCCTCAGTAGAGAGTGACGATGGTTGACACTGATTCTTATGGACAAACCTAAGGTTCTAACTTAGTTAACAGTGAGGTTATTTCGAATGGTTCTTATGGACCAAACTAAGCTTCAGCCTTAGTAGAGAGTGAGAACGTTTCATCTTGGTTCTTATTGACCCCTGAAATGTTCACCCTCAGTAAACCGGGTATGGTTTTTCTTGGTTATTTTGCACTCTCAAAAGGTTCACTCTCAGAAGAGAGTGAGGATGGTTAAAACCGTTTCTTATGGACCCACCTAAGGTTCACCCTCAGTAGAAATTGAGGATGGGTACGACCGGTTCTTTAGGACACGCTCAAGGAACACCGTCAGTAGAACGTGAGGGTGGTTAAGACCGGTTCTTATGAATACACGCAAAGTTCACACTCAGACAGTTAGGGTTGTTCAGACTGGTTTTTATGGATGGTTCATCCTGGTTTTTATGGACCCACGAAAAGTTCACGCCAAGTAAACAGTGAGGGTGGTTTTTCATGGTTATTTTGGAAACACCTAAGATTCACCTTCGGTAGAGAATGAGGGTGGTTCATCCTGGTTCTTCTGGATCCACCCAAGCTTCAAACGCTGTAGAGGCTGAGGATGTTTCAGCCTGGTTCTTATGGACCTACCTAAGGTTCACTCTCAGTACACGATGAGAGTGGTTTAAGATCGGTTCTTATGGACCCGCCCAAGGTTCACACTCAGTAATTAGTGAGGGCGTTTCGCATTAGTTGTCATGGAACAGCCTAAGATTAACTCTTAGCAGAGAGTGAGGGTGGTTCAAACTGATTTTCATGGATCAACCCAAGATTAACCCTCAGTAGGGAGTGATGATAGTTCAAATTGACTCTTTTGGACCAACCCAAGGATCAAACGTAGTAGACACCGAGGATGATTCGAATTGTTCTTATGGACCAATCCAAGCTTCACCCTTAGTAGAGAGTGAGAATGGTTCATCCTTGATCTTATGGACCCATGAAATGTTCACCCTCAGTAAACATAGGGTGGTTTCTCTTGGTTATTTTGGACCCACACAAGGTTCACCCTCAATTAAAATCGATTATGGATACGACCGGTTCTTTTGGACACATCCAAGGTTCACCGTCAGTAGAGTGTGAGGAGGGTTCAGAGTGGTTCTTATAGACCAACCTAAGATTTTCCCTCAGTATAGCGTGACAGTGGTTCAGACTGATTCTTCTAAACCAATCCAAGGTTCATACTTAGTAGAAAGTGAGGGGGTTGTTCTTCTTGGTTGTTATGGATCAACCCACAGGTCACCCTCAGTAGACAGTGAGGATGCTTCGAATGGTTTTTATGGAGCCACCTGAATTTCACCATTAGAAAATTAAGGTGGCCCATACTGGTTGTTATGGACCCAGCAAAGCCTCAGTCTTTGAGGAGAGTGAAGATAGTTCATCCTAGTTCTTGTGGAACTATGAAATGCTCACCCTCAGTAAAGAGTGAGGGTGGTGTCTCCTGGTTATTTTAGACCCACCTTAGGTTCACCCTCTGTAAAACGTTAGGGTGATTCATCTTGGTTCTTATGAACCAATCCAAGGTTCACCCTCTGTAGAGAGCTAGAATGGTTAAGACCGGTTTTCATGGACCCTTGTAAAGTTCACACTCATTAGACAATGAAGGTGGTTCAGACTGGTTCTTACCGATTGTTCATCCTGGTTTTTATGGACCCACGAAAGGTTTCCGCTCAGTAAATAGTGAAGGTGGTTTCTTCTGGTTATCTTGGACCCACCTAAGATTCACCCTATGTAGACATTGAGTATAGTTCCTCCCGATTCTAATGGACCCACCCATGGTATCCCCCTGGTAGAGAATGCGGGTGGTTCAACCTTGTTTTTCTGGACCCACCCAAGCTTCAAACGCAGAAGAGATTGAGGATGTTTCAGCCTCGTTCTTATTTACCTACCTATGGTTCACTCTCAGTACACGATGAGAGTGTTTTAAGACCTGGTCTTATGGACCCACACAAGATTCACTCTCAGTAAAGAGTGAGGATGGTTCAAACTGGTTCTTATAGACCAACTAAAGATTAACCCTCAGTAGAGAGTGACGATGATTCAAACTGATTCTTATGGACAAACCCAAGGTTCTAACTTAGTAGAGAGTGAGGGTGTTTCGAATGATTCCTATGGACCAAACCAAGCTTCACCCTTAGTAGAGAGTGAGAATGTTTCATCTTGGTTCTTATTGACACCTGAAATGTTCACCCTCAGTAAACTGAGTGTGGATTTTCTTGTTTATTTTGGACCCACAAAAGGTTCCCTCTCAGAGGAGAGTGAGGGTGTTTAAGACCGGTTCTTATGGACCCTCCTAAGTTTCACCTTCAGTAGAAATTAAAGATGAATACGACCAGCTCTTTGGGACACACCCAAGGTTCACCGTCAGTAGAGCGTGAATGTGGTTAAGACCGGTTCTTATGGATCCATACAAAGATCACACTTATTAGATAGTCAGGGTGGTTCAGACTGGTATTTATGGATGGTTCATCCTGGTTTTCATGGACCCATGAAAAGTTCACGTCAAGTAAACGGTGAGGGTGGTTTTTCCTGGTTATTTTGGACCCACCTAAGATTCACCCTCTTTAGAGAATGAGGGTGGTTCATCCTGGTTCTTCTGGACCAACCCAAACTTCAAACGCTGTAGAGACTGAGGATGTTTCAGCTTGGTTCTTTTGGACCTACCCAAGGTTCACTCTCAGTAAACGATGAGAGTGGTTTAAGATCGGTTCTTATGGACCCACCCGAGGTTCAACGTCAGTATAGAGTGAAGGTGGTTATGACCTGTTCTTATGGACCCACGCAAAGTTAATAGTCATTAGAAAATCAGGGTGGTTCAGACTGGTTCTTACAGTTGGTTTTCATGGACCCACGAAAGGTTCACGCTCAGTAAATAATTAGGGTTGTTTCGCCTGGTCATTTTGGACCCACCTTATATTCACACTCTGTAGACAGTGAGGATAGTTGCCCCCGGTTCTTATGGACCCAACCAAGGCTTACTCTCGGTGGAGAATGGGGGTGGTTCATCCTTGTTTTTCTGGACCCACCCAAGCTTCAAACGCAGTAGAGATTGAGGATGTTTTAACCTGGTCCTTATGGACCTACCTAATGTTCACTCTCAGTACATGATGAGAGTTTTTAAGACCGGTTCTTATGGACTCACACAAGGTTCACTCTCAGTAAAGAGTGAGGGTGTTTCCCACTAGTTCACATGGAGCAGCCTAAGATTAACCCTCATTAGAGAGTTAGGGATGTCCAAACTGATTTTCATGGATCAACCCAAGGTTTACCCTTTGTAGAGAGTGAGGGTTGTTCAAACTGGTTCTTATAGACCAACCCAAGATTAACCCCTCAGTAGAGAATGAGGATGGTTCAAACTGATTCTTTTTGACCCAAGGTTCTACCATTTCCAAAGTCTTTGAATCCCTCTTCAACTCCCATATCCTTAAACACCTCGAAAATCACAGTCTTCTCTCTGATCACCAGGGTGGCTTCCGTAAGATGAGATCCACTAGTGATATTCTTTCCTATCTTTCTAATGTCTGGTCATCATCCCTGAATGGTTTTGGGAAGTCATATGTAGTTGCTCTTAATATATCTAAGGCTTTTGTCAGGATGTGGCATCAAGGTCTCATCTCTAAGCTCTACTCTTTTTAGGCTTCCCTCCCTCGCTTTGCTCCTTCATATCTGGTTTCCTCTTTGGCCGATCTATTTTTGTGGTTGGTGGATCAGCCTTCCACCTTTTCTCTCTCCACAGCGGTGCCCTTCAAAGTTCTGTGCTGTCCCCTACACTTTTTCAGCAATTTCATCTCCTCCACAAACAATCCAATGCACTCATACGCTAACGACTCAACGCTGCATTCATCCACATCCTTCAATTCTGCTCCCTCTTCTCTCACTTGATCTGCATCTCATCTTGACATACCTTCCACAATAAACTCAGACTTGGACAGGATATTTCAGTGGGCTACTCAAAATCTTGTTAAGTTTAATGCTTCTAAGGCCAAATTTCTAATCTATCAAAAACTCACAACTCTGGTCTCTCCTTTGATGGTTCTGTAATTCCACCTCTTGACTTATTGAACATGCTTGCTAGTACATAACATCCACTCTTTCTTGGAAACCCCACGTTACAGGAATAGCTAAATCTGCCTCTAAGAAACTGGTTGTCCTGTTTAGATGTTGAAACTTCTTCTCTTCTGAACAGTTGCTTTGTTTATACAAGGGATTGATTCATCCTTGTATGGAGTACTTTTCTCACAGTTTGGGTGGTTCTAGTTCTGTTTCCTTACTTGACAGAGTTGAGTCAAAAGCAATATGACTTATAAACTGTCCCAGGCTAACTTGCAAACTTAACCCACTTGCTCTCCAATGCAGTGTTGGTTCATTTTCCCTCTTCTACAATTATTACAGTACCAGCATAAAGTCTGAGGACTAGATATAGAAATAGGAAAAACTTACATTTTCTTTATCTTAGTATTTATCTTAGTGTGGCCACCACGTGCCTTCAAAACAGCTTGTATGTGTTGCAGCATAGAGTCAGTAGGGTTTCTGCAGTAATCGAGGTCAGTTTCATTCAACCAAATGTCTCTGATGGCTTCAAGAAGGCAAGGAATGGAAGAGGTGTGCCTTTCTTGAAGTTTAAGCTTCTTGTGAGATTACAGCTCCCCGATGGGATTCAGGTCTGGAGAATTCCCAGGCATTGAAGGACATTCACTTGCTTGTCTGACAACCATTTCATGACCTTCTTTGACTTGTGACATGGTGCACTGTCTTGCATAAAGAAGTTGCAGCCATGGATCTCATAAAGATTCATCATGTGGCCACAAAGAACTTCAGTGTAGCAGTCTCCATTAATTGTGATTTTCTTGGGAATCACATGAAATCCCCCAAGCCCTAACTCTCCGCTGAAGCAACCCCGAATCATGACTGAGTCTGGATGTTTGACAGTCAGTCGCACATAACGGGGGTCAAGGGGATTCATGCATGAGGGATGTCCAGCTTGCCACTCCTAACTTCACCTCCATTTCATAAAGCAGTCATTTCTTCAAGAAATGAGTCCTCTAGAACTGTTTGAATTATTGTATCTTCAGCCTTATTCATATATTTCATGTTGAGGAATGGAGTGACCTCAGGCTCAGTGACTGCTTTTCTTAATGTACCCTCTATGTGTAGTACCCATGCAACTGATTTCCTGAGTTTATGCAATTGTGCAAAACTGGAATGGTACTGCAGTTACTTCCTGGTGGGACTGCTATCCTGTTTGCTGTTATTGACACTAAGATAGGTCTTGATTTCTAGGTCACTCTCATTAGCCATAGACATTACTTAAACTTCATAGGGCCAGTTGCCTTCTACTAATTACAAGTAACTCAAACATAAAGCCAACACATACTCTGCATTCTCCTGGATGCATTGTCAGCTGGATTGAGGTTGGATTTGAAATATCTCCACTGTTCTTGTTGGGAATCATCATGAAGCACAGCAAGGCACTTTGCCACAGGTGTATGAAACCAAGACTTTTTATTTTTCATGTATTTTAAAACAGCAGTGCTGTCAGTTCAGAAAACAATCTTCTCTTCTAAAATCCCAAATATCTTTTTAATCAGCCAGTGTGCTTTCACTGCATGAATAGTTGCCATCAGATCAATTCAGGGGATTGTAACATTCAAAAATGGTGCAAAATGACTTTTCCCAAATGCAGATGCATTGTGAACTTTACCCAGCATATTACATAGTCTGAAATATGATATAGTCCCATATACCTTTTCACTTGCATCTGCAAAATTATGTAATTGGCTGAATACAACAGTTCCAAAATTGTATGGTTTCATGCACCTTTCCATTGCACTGTATATTTCTCAGATAAAGAGCCTTTCCACAACATGCTATTTCTCTGCTACTCTTCTGAGATTCCTTCATCCTATTCAGGCTTTAATCTAAAGTGCTCTTAAAGCATTAACCTACCTTTTAAAGACAAGATGATACCATACTAAGTTGATCATACATTACTCGGAATCGCATTTCAGTTTCGTAATGACCATGGGCAATTGCTTTACAAATGTCCTTCACCTTCTTGAGCCATTTTTGTTTTACTTAGTGTGACCTTTGTTGGAAGAGATCAAGTCATGAAATTATTCATTTTTTAAAGTAACCAAGATTTGGTCTGGGGTCATGTTCTCAACTTTGACACAACTGAGAGAAATAGAACTGCTAGAAAACACAGGATCTATTGTCACCAATTTATTACACAATCTAAAACTTAGAATAAAATGCAAATAAACTTAAACTACTTACTTGAGGGAGAGCTAGCTTTGCATGTCCTTCAACATAATCAGATGAAATGAATGTATTCAGGTCACTAGGAACATCAAGAGTGTGTCATTTCATGAAGGCCAAAGATCTCGCAAGATAGATATTTCTGTAGATTTCTGTAGGTGGCAACTAGTGTTGCATGAAAGGTGTCCTTTCTCTCAGATATATATATATGTTGCTAGAAGTGAACAAATTAACCTTTAACTATTTTATTTGGAAATCTTGCACCATGTACAGGATTCATTGATTGTTAGTTAGACTGAAACCTCTTCCCATTTTGCCTTGAAGATTAAGATTCATCTGAAAATTGGAAATTATGTTTTTTCAGAGTTTGTTACAATATTTCTTGTATCTAGGGTAGTTTTTCTGTGGCCTTGTTATGCCTCAGTGGTTTATCATATAACTCCCCTCTTGAAACTCCTTAGTACTAAGAGAGGAGTAGGTAGGGTAAGAGCAATATCTGGAAATAGAAACTCTTTATAACCATTAAAAATTGAGTGGATCATGTTGATCACAAGAGATGCTGAAGAGAACATCTTATAGTATCCAAGAATCTCTCTTACTAGGGAACAGTTCTGCCTGGGATCTACTGACTTCTTTTTGAGAATACTTTTTGTCTGTTGTCAGAGACCACAAGTTCAGGAACAAAGCCTTTACTATTTTCTTTCTGAGAATCATCCCTTTGAGTTTTTCAGGGGGATCTTTGGTTGTAACTATGATGTTTCTATCAGTATTAATATACTCTAGATATAGAGGGTTGTTATGGTGTGATCTGGAGTTGCCACCAGTAGGGCAAATGAACCCTATGGTGCCAAGATGACCCTAAAGATAGTATTCCTGGTATACTTAATCTGTCTCTGAAGCTTTTTTCAAACACTCCTTCTCCATGTTGTCATGCCATCTTGGCTCATGAAAAAACTACAAATTTTGAAGAAGGGAAACTTTCTGGTGTTTCTTCCTACCCTTCTCAGCTTTTTTGAAAACCTTTCTCTGGTGATGGTGACGACCACTGAGTTGATGTTTGTGCTCCAACAATAATGTGGTATGTCTCAGCTGATGACTTCAGATGATATTTTATATCACTGAGTTGTTGTAGATGGCACAGAAGGCATACCCAGGCAAAGTCATACCATTAACTGCTTAGCAGGTGATTAACAAAGGGTGAGAGGTTTATGACTCACCAGTAGGACAGGGTTAAGATATTTCTAACTCATGGAGGTCTTAGATATCTCTCACGGCTTTTTGGAGATCACTTTGGAGAGAGAGATTTTTGTGCCTTGAAACATATATTTTTCACTACATGCTTGAAGATGAAAGTTGAATTGCTATGATGAGTGCTAAAACTCAAGGGAGAAGTATAACATTAGTGTATGATTGTAAACTCCTTACCTGCTGATAGTAGAACAAAGCCAAGTATTGGAAACAAAATACATTGGAAATGATGAAAAGCATGAATTTTAAGAACAAATATTCTTAAAACATCTGAAGCTAACAGTGAGGTGATAGGCCTCAGCTTATATCTAGTTTAGTCAAGTACCTTTCCATGACTGAAAGACCATCTCGGTGTTATTGTTGTGGGCTGCATCCCGCTGATTCTATATGGCTACTTGCATCTTGCTGACTCTTCCTAGCCACAGTATCAGATTTGTCTTCTTGAGATTAGACGACAGTCCAATACTTGGCTTCAGGGCTGAATCTTTTACTAGGAGAAAGACGTGCATAAAAAAATTGTAGGAAGTCAAGTTCTATTTAGCATGAAAAATACCATATTGGACAGGAAAAATTACTTTTCTATGGTGTAGTGAATATGGCTGCAGGGTGCTCTCAATATTGATTATAGAAGGAATGAGAAGAAAGAAAAAATCAATAGATTTGAGAGAAAGTACATGAGAGTTCACAAAATCAAAGTTTATAATGATAAGAAGTGAGGAAGAGACTCCTGACCATTGGAAAATAGATGAAAATATTAACATGAAACAATTTGTATTATGATGCTCAGAAAATCTTGAATACAATCTGTGGGTAAGGCAGTATACTGTATTGCAAAATCTGTATGGCTTTCAAGTGATTTGTTAAGGTTGCCTTAGTGGCATTGACAATTTGTACATCTTTTTGTTGATATATATATATATTTATATTATTATACTTGATCGCTGTTTCCCGCGTCAGCGAGGTAGCGCCAGGAAACAGACGAAGAAAAATACCCCATCCC